>JAAGVU020000078.1:18246268-18261401 GCA_011763525.2 Mormyrus iriodes | reverse complement strand
TTTGCCTATAACGGAGGGGTGGGGGGCGCCGCTGGTGATGCTCGCCTAGGGCGCAAAATTAGTTTGGACCGTTACTGATCTGGGGAGTTACTGATTTAACATATCGCCAAACTTTTCTCTGGGTGGCAGATCTGGATCGATTTCTGCTGAAATGCTTATGGGAGCGTTTTGTTTATTGCAGGACAGAAGCTCCTGTTCCTTCTGTACATTGCCATAGTCCCTCTAATCTCTGTGCTCAGCACAGCTCCATTCAAGCAACAGAGGACTGTCACTGGATACAACGAAATGGACGAAAGCCCGTCCGCCTTACAAAGGCTTGTCCTACATTCCTTTTCCCTCGCACAGTCAGCGGTGCAGGCAGATGCTACAGGAGATCCTCTGTAATGACTCTCGGCGGCGCCATGGCAACACATCGGCGGGCACGGGGAGGGGGTGGTTATCAGGTGGGTAGTCAAGCACTTTCTCATGCAGGTGGATCGTGGGATAAATACAATTACTTGGAGTGTGTCGACGAGCAAAATTACAATTACTGATTACATAATCGTTGTTATGATTGCAAATAATGGGGTAACATTAAGAATGTTTGGGTTTTTATAACTATGGACACATTTACTTTATGGTGTACATTGGCGACAGGCAAACATGTCTCCACACCCATGTGATCATATTTGCAGATTTACACGCGCAGACCGCTAGGTTTGTTATTGTAGATAAATCGCTGCATGCCTCCCTAATTGTCATACGTCAAGTGAGATCGTTGTGTTTTTTTGTTGCGTCTTCGTTCAGAAGTTTCATCATATAGACCTAGAGTTGCCACTGATGTAATACAATATATAAGGCAAACAAAAAATAAAAACACAAAGGAATATCAACAATGGTCTGAGGGTACGCGAGAGGCATCTGATAATGATTTTTTTTTGGGGGGGGGGGGGTTGTTTCTAATGCAAGTCCCGCCGTTGCCGTTTGAAAAAGACGTACAGCATTTCTAAAACGATAAGTTTCTGAATCTCACATAACTAAACTAGCTGAAGATTTATATTAAAGCTGGATCAGGCGAGCAGCAGACTAAGCTAATACAACATCCCAGAGCCCAAGCACACAACACCACTCCGAAGCACATGAACACGAGCAAGAAAACAAGTGCCAGTCAGGGGAAGCTTAAATACACTAACTAATGACTAATGGATTAACCGCAGGTGTGAGTGGTTACTAAGGGTGACCACACCTGTGCTGGGTTATAGATTGGATGTAACTAGTCTTAGTTATCCTCTACAGTTTGTATTTTTCCCCAACTTGTAATATTGCATAATATATATTTAATATATAATAAAGTGTATGTGTTGCATTGGCATCCCAATCCATGGTGTCCCTTACATTGTGTCCTGTGCTCCCTGTGCTGGATAGGTGGTGGAAAGTTTGATAGATGGACATTATATATATATATATTCAAATCTTATCCTCATTTACAAAATTGCATAACTATTGTTATGTGACAACAATAAAACTCCACTCTGAGACACCAAGACACCACACGGCCTTGTGACAGTCCGTTAATAACAAAAAAACAACTTATTGAGTGACTGTTGCACCATGTGACTTAGATAGTCATCCTTATGAAATGCTTCTTCAGCAGTGAACATTCTGGAAGTGTCATCCCTGCTAGAGAGATACAGTGGTCCCCTGTGACACAGTGCACTCCTCCACCAGAGCCCGAACTCTGAGATGGAGAGAGACCAACGCAGAAGTTGGAGGGGGAGACTACATGGCAATAGCAAGAGATTGTTGCTGGGCGACAGTTGTCAGGGAGACATGTTTCCACAATCTTTGTGACATGAATTCTCACATAGTTCTTCAAAAGAGATTCAACTTGGGGGTGGTGTATGTGTGTGCGTGTGCGTGCGTGTGTGCTTGCATGTGGACATGTATACATGTATACAATGTGAGAAAAAGCTGCTATTTTGACCTTGTGGTGATATTTTTTCTGGTCCCCTCCCCTCAAGGGGAAACTCAATTTTATAAAATCCGTGACTGCAATCAAAAAATTTTAAATGTCAAAACCTTGTATTTTGTTTGGTTACTTATAGTTAAGGCTAGGGCTGGGTAGGGGTTAAGGTTGTCATAGTTGGGATTAGGGTTATGGCTATAGAAATGAATGTACAGTCCTCACAAAGATATGAATACAAACGCATGTGTGTTTGTGTGTGTGTGTGTGCATGTGTGTGTGTGTGTGTGTGTGTGTGTGTGCCGGTGTGTGAGTGTAAGACTCTATGTGGGGTGCACATGATATGTACAATTAAGGACACTTTTATAGAACAGGCCTTTAAAAACAACTACTGCATATTTTATTCACACCACTGTTGTCAGAGGCTGTTAATAGGGAAAAAAATACTACAAAATTCCTTTTTCCATCCTTTCAACCCACCTTTCAATTTTTCTTGTTCTTCTCCGCATGTCAGCTGTACCCTTGAGCTCCAAATTGTGCCAGATGATATATATCCCCAATTCAAACATCCAGGGCAAAAACAGCACAAATAAACAAACACCCAAGAAATCTTGATAGGTAATACTGAGTAATTCTGATAGGTTCTGCACCCTGAAGTGTACAAAGAAATAAAAAAAAGGAACAAAGAAAGTTTCTAACCTGTGACAAAAAAAACTAGCAATGACTCATTCCCTTGGTAAAAAGTAGTGGAGAAAAGGTGGTTATTGGAACGCAGGATTCAACTCCCACCTTGTGGAGACCTGAAGTATTGCAGCTGGGATTCCAGAATACCTGCTTTTGGTGGTCGAATGAAACAAGGAGACCCAGTGCCATTTTGGACAGCTGAACATTTCCCAGCAAAGCTAATGAAAGATTAGTCATTCTCCGTCTCATCCTTGCAGTACCACAATCTGAAGAAATTTTAAGAAGATAAAGCTACAGGACCTGCTGACTTGTGATTTGATGAGAGGAACCTAATGTCAGACATAGAAATGTGATTATTCAGACAAAATGGCTGCTAAATTGTTTCATAGTACTATACTGGACAGTGTTCATTTTAGCAGTTAGCATGAAAAATGGAACAACTCAAACTACTGTGCCATCATGCACACACATTAAAAAAGCTACTATACTTGAATCACAGAGGCACACTGCCAGGCCCAGGGTTAAAGGCTTCTCCTTTGAAGGTATGTTTCAGCTGAGCACAGCTAGTGGAATTTAGAATAGACATCTCCCTTTTGCCCCAGTCTCACTGCACTCTGATCCTCTGTGGTTTGGATGCTGTGGTCAGAGGTTTCCATGGCGAAATCCAAGCTTTGTACTTCCCATTCTTGTACAACAGCATCCAACCGGGGATTCTAGGATTTTTTAAGGTGGGGGGGATAAGGGATGGCCATATTTCATAGAGAGGAGCCAACCTCATTATTAGCCAATAATATGCTTTGAATTAGTGAGTGACAGGGGAGGGGGTACTCTGCTAGCCAATCAGTGCCAGATCAGTGCCATTGTGGTCCCCCACCCCCGTGTATGCACCTGGCATTTCAAGTCCATTTTAAACCAGATACTTAACCTGTCCATGTTGTCAGGACTGGGTTTTCGCTGTGTCTCAAACTGGATCTGAAATTACACATGGCAATCAGCACTTAGCGTGAATTTGGGCTCTGTGCCACAGATGAGATGTGCTGTACATGTCTGCCTGCTCTTCAAGCTCTTATAGTTCCCAATGTGATGGTACACTGCATGGGCACACACAAACACAAAGCAGCATTACCTTTTTTAAGCTTATATCTTAGGGAGGAAGCTTTATTTTGTGAGAACATCTACATATCGTACAAGAGTGATGGCTGAAAAAATGGGCAAATTTCGGTGAAATTCCACCTTAATATTCACTGTCAATTATGTGCTGAAAGTAGGATATCAGCAAATCCATGTGTCTCAAGTTACTTTTGCTAAGCTTCAAATGGAAATGATCGTCAGAGGGATGCTTTGCAATTAGTTCGGCCAGAACGTTTTACATAACCTAATTAAAACCAGAATGAAAATCGTGTAGAGTCTGGAGTGTTTTTCTCCTTCCTGTCTTGTCAACGACAGCATGGTTCCACCAGGGGGAAGACTTTAGCACGCTTTCTGGACACATAAGGAGGCCCTCACCAGATTTTAAAGCCAAAAGCAGTATTGTATTTGCAATTAGGCCCATCTGTAAAAGCACACCATCCATTGATATTATAATCAGTCACAGTCCTGGTTTAATGTTAGCTGACTTTTAACAGGACATTCATGGAAAATAAGAACGATACCAGCAGGGGCGAAGGAGGGGTCTCACAGCAGTGGGGGTGTGGAGGGGCTTGGTAAAATTTGCAGTCCTGGGCAGAGGTGGTTCTTGGCTGATTGTCACAAATTTTGTATGATCGTCCATTGTCAGTGAAATTTGGCAAATGGGGTGGAGGGGGGTGTCCCGCATGGTAAATTTTGCAGTGGCCCCCCTGCCGTGACAGACCTGGGGGTGATTACCCCCCCACCAGCTCCGCTACTGGCTACCAGGCAGACTCGTTACGCACCTTTGCAGATTACAGATGGGAAGATAAGCATAACCTCTATAGCTACGGAAACATTGCACAATAGGGAAAAGGTTCGATAAACACGCCTTTATTTAGAATGTTTAAATTAAACAATTCGAATCAATTAAAGAAAAATGTTTTTTTTTAATGATGATGCTAATTTAGAAAGTGGAGACACATGCTGATTTTTTTACTATGTGATTTTATGTATGTGATTTTATGTTTTTTTTTATTATTAATGGGGTGTACATATATTTATGCCAGGTGTTAAAAATATGGGTGGAATCCATGCAGATGTTGAGTGCTGGTGTTTCTGTGAGGATTTCAGTTTTTTCAGTGCAAAAATAACAGGAGGGACACAGAGGAGAGGCCCTTAAATTGTAATTTACTCTAATACAAAGATCTATTCATTCCTATTGAACAATTCATAACTGTTTATACAATGTAGGGATGCAACCAGCCTGAAACCTGGATCACAGGAGTGACCCTGGACAAGTTTCAGTCCATAGTAGAACGTAAAATAGTGGATGCCAACCTGTCGATCGCAATTTTGGCAACGTTGTTCGCCAGGACATTTCCAGTTGATCGTGACATAACTTCCAAATCCCAGATTTCCATTCAACAAAATTATCCAAAAGGGACACCATAGTGAGTAAAATTTACCAAGGGGACAGCATAATAAACCTAGGAAAAACCCCCATTTCTGGTCTGCAAATTAAACTGTTGCAAGTCATTAACCCCCCAGATAATTTTCCTTGTAAAGCAGCTCTCACTGTTAAAACAAAGGTTTGAAACCACTGTTCTAGAACATTTTGGGCGTTTGCCATGCTTTTGGCCATGTCCTGATCGTCTGTCACTGATAATGTTAGAGGAGGAAGCATGCACTGTTTGCTTTTAAGCCACACCAAGATAACCATCAGAGCGGTGTGATGACATGATGATATCTGTCTGTTTCTGTTTTATGTCTATAGGCGCATGACAGTGTCTTTTTTTATAACAAATGCTTTCCTCTGTATTTTTGGGAGTGGCACGTGTCAGAGCGTGTGTTTGGGCACGTGTCAGAGCGTGTGTTTGGGCACATGTCAGAGTATTTGTTTGGCCTGACAATCCTATAGGTGACATAGGTGGCCGCCTATGGTACCAACTTTTGGGGGAGTACCAACTTTCCCACCAGTTTCACTTTGCTGAGGACAGGAGGTGCCTAGGGTGCCACAGCAGCTAGGACAGGTACTAGGTTCAACTAAGACGCAAATTCTACTCCTTCTAGTGTTGACACTCAACCCCCCATCACAAAATAACTCCACCGTTACCCCAAGGGGGTGTGTGTAAGCATCTGTGCCAGAATATGAGGGTTATCCCCAAAGGGCATGAACAGGATGGACATGAAAGATAATTACAATGCCAGCAGTTTGCTAGTGAGTTTGCAAAACTAGATCTGTTGAGGAACTTTGCATCTTTGCTCATCACACAAAAGAATAGACCCAATGTTTTACTCCATAACCTTGGGTGAGTCTTTTTATTATATCATTTTCCTTCTGATGTAATATGTCTTTATGCAAAGTAACTGCCATTGCACATTAACTATGTTTATACAAAGGCTTCAAAGGCAAGGAAGAGACTCTGTACTCATCTTGCTTAGATTTACGGAAAACAGGTCAGTGCTGGTGATGAGGACATCAAGCAAATGAAAAGCAACAGGGACAAAGATATGGACTGTAACAGGCAGCAAGGCTTTTGCGCGGTAGCAGCACAACTGGGATATTAAAACATGTGTAATCTAGGGGTAGACAGCCCTGCACCTGGCTCTTAAAATATATAATGCATGGTTTAAAATTTAGACTGGAAAGTGTTAGGAGAATTTTAGAGAAGTTTTGGGGAAATCCATGTGCCCTCATGACCACCATCAAATGACAGGTTAACAAATTCTCCTGAGATGTAATTTTTCTCCTGAACCAGCTCCACTCTATTCTTTTTTTCAAATTCCTCATTTGAATAACTAATATTTTATTTTAACCTCTTTCAGTTGTGTATGCAGTGGCATACAAATACTTCGTTTGAAATATACAGTATTCTGCTGAAAAGCAGATATTCCTGTTGTTTTGCAGTAATATAGGCTGATATGCGGTGTTTTATGGGGGGGGGGGGGTATTTTCGGGGGGTTCTGTTGATATTTTCGTTTCTTTACGTCCTTCGATACAGGGATTGCTTTGCTCTACCCAGGGCTGGAAATTAATCGCGTCCATTCTCCTGAAAGGGCAGTACGAAAAAACTGAACTGACTCCTGTTTTTTTAACTCGCCCAGTTAGCTAGTACCAACAATTCTGTACTTGGTATGTATCCTGGTAGTTGCCCTCGCTCCATTTACGGCGCTGTTTGTGGGGGAGGCACGCCATTTGCCTTCCTGTTTAATGATCCGAGAGATAAGCGATATATTAGCCTAAGATTAACTGCAGGCTGATTGCTGGTAGAAGTTCTCCTGAACGGGATGGGGATCTGGCGGAGTGGAGCGCTGGAAACCTGGGGCTTAGAGAAATTTGCCGGGTGGAAGATAAAGTTTGGAAGTTTACCCAGCGGGGAGTATGAAATGTATACGTACAAATGGCTAAATGGTTTTAGAATGATTATTTTTGAAGGGGGCAGAAACAAAAAAGAGGGATACTGAAGTATCCCCCCCCCCCAAATAGGGTCTAAAATCAAATATGTTACAAATAGCATGTTGGACACGGAAACCTTCCCAGCATTTGTGTGAATCCGTATTTATTGGTCAGGGACAGGGGAAGGTGAGGTGTCTGTTGTTAAAAACGTTGTTTCATGTTTCAGGGCTCGCTGTCCTGTTCCAGCACGGACGGTCTCAAGGTATTCAGCGCTCCCACACAGACCCCCCCCCCCCCCCCCCCGCATACCTGTACACAGGCTCTTATTCTATCGCAATTACCTGTTTCTAACCATAACCAAAATAATTCACAAATGTTACAACTTTGCCTTACTTTAAATGCAGATAAGTAATAAAAAGGTGATTTGATTGTCTCCTCTCTCTCTCTCTCTCTCTCTCTCTCTCTCTATATATATATATATATATATATATATATATTAGTTTTACACTAAAACGGAACAAAGCTGTTGATCGTTCAATGTGTCTCCTCTCATTCCAGTAGATAAAATAATTCGTTTGTTCATTTAAACGTAACTTTCTTATTTATGTTTATGGTCGAAAATATTTTTACAGGTTAAACTGAATAAATTATTTAGATTGAGGCAACGTCAAATATTTCGTGTGATCGGTTACTGCAAATATTTTAAGTTGATTCAACTTTTCCAACACGTTTTTTTTTTTTTCCCACTGTATATATAAACATGCTTAATGGTAATAAAACCCTGCCATAGACCGGCATGCACATGTATCTCTGTATGCAAACGCCACCTTCACAGTGCCGGGGGGAAAAAATCTACTTTTAATCTCTCTAATCTTAATTTTATGACTGCATATTCACTTACAAGTAATTTGTGACGTGTTAATAAACGGGAAGGGTCATGATTATTCACTTTCATGTTCTCAGTTGTCCACTTGATGGTAACAGGGAACATTTGAAGTGTGTGGGTGGGTTGGGGCAGAGTGACAGAGTGGTGACAGGCATCACCCCACTGCCCACCCCAGACACCCCCAGGATCAGGCTCACAGTGGAGCCCCCGGGGCCAGCTGTGTATGTTGGAGAGGTGGTCTCCCTAAGGTGCCAGCTGGACAGGAGCCTCACCCCTGGCTGGACCTACACCTGGTGTCCACCTACCTCTCGGACCACAGCGACCTCCACCCCAGGTCACAGATCAACTGGGGGTCGGTACATCATTTTTGGCGTGTTGCCGTCGGACCAGGGAACATATTGGTGCCGGGCAGAGAGAAAGGGCCTGCATCCGACATCTGTGCTTAGCAACAGCGTCACTCTAACAGTCATGGGTGAGTGGTCCATATATTGCATGGCATACATCAGAACACGCTGGATCGAGGACACTGATCATCAGAGATGCCAGCCACACAGTCAGTGCTGGTCATAGCCCATGTGGTACCTTAGGCAAGCTTCACCGCTGGCGCCCCCTGCCTGAGACTATGTGAAATTGACTAGCTAATTCACCACTTCCCCCCAGAAGATGGTGCCCTAGGTTGCTATGTATGTTACCCTGAAGTTTGACCAACACTACACACAGTAGGCTGTAGGATCACATCACAAATGTTTTATTTTACCATATTGTGGTATTTTATTTTACTGTTTAACCTTTATTTTAGTTTTGCTTTATATGTTGTGATATTATTGTGTAGCCTGTGTATAAATAAATAGTTGATTCAGAATGTATTCAGACCCCTTCACGGTTTTCTGATTTTATTTTGCAGCCTTGTGGTAAAATCATTTTAATTAATTTTTATATATATATATGTGTGTGTGTGTGTGTGTGTGTGTGGTAGCAATTTTATTTAAAATAAAAAAGAATTAAACCTCACGTTGGATTAAGCATTCCAACCCTTTGCTATGACGCTTGAGATTTAGCTGAGGTGCAGGAGACAGATGAAAGCTTAAAGCTGTCAAAAGGAATCTCAGACTTTGAGAAATAAGATTGTCTGGTCTGATGAAACCGATATTGAAATGTTTGGCCTGAATTCTAAGTGTCATGTCTGAAGGAAATCAGGCACCAATCATCGCCTGTACGGTACCATCCCAGTGGTGAAGCATGGAGGTGATTGTATCATGCTATTGGCATGTTTTTAAGTGACTGGGAGACAAGTCAGGGTTGAGGGAAAGTTGAACAGAACAAAGTACAGAGATATCCTTAATGAAAACCTCTGGTCCTTAGACTGGGCTAAAAGTTTACCTTGGAACAGGACAATGACTCGAAGAACAAAGCAAAACAATGCACAAGTGGCTTAGGGACAATTTTGTGAATGTCCTAGTGTGGCCCAGCCCCAGCCTGGGCTTGAATCCAACCGAACATCTATGGTGAGACCTGAAACTGCCTGTTCACTGACAGACCACACCCAAAATGACAGAGCTTGAAAAGATATACAGAGAATTTCAGAAAATCTCCAAATCCAGGTGTGCAAAGCTTGGCACCCCATACCCAAGAAGACTCAAGACTGTAATCGCTGCTTAAGATGCTTCAACTAAGTACTGAGTGAAGGGTCTGAATACTTAATTTACTGTGGTGTTTCATATGTTTTTAATAAATTTGTAAGTTTCCTGTTTTTGCTTCACAATACAGTAGTTATTGTAGATTGATGAGGTAAAAAAAATAATTTAATCAATTTTAGCATAAGACTGCAACATAAAGTTAGAAATATGTAAAAGTGTCTGAATACTTTCTGTATCCACTGTATCTATGAAATTCATTGAAAAGTGCAGACAAATTTCCTGTTTGTGTGAACATACTTTGGTCCTAAACACTATTCTGATTTCATTACTTATTGTCCATCCATCCATTCATCCATCCACCCAATAGAAAGATTGTGCTTTTCTAATGGTATATATACAATATTTTCCCCTTTCTCTCCCCCCTATTCCCTCCCCATCTCCTGCAACTTTACTGCCCCCCCAACCAAGACCTGCCCCCGCAAACGCTGACAGTTACCCCTGATAGCAGGAGGCACTTCCAAGGCGAAAGAATCTCTCTGCAGTGCAGGTCCAGCTGGACCAGTACCACTTTATGGACCCTGAAGCATCTGAATGAACAGGCTATGGTGGAGATTGGCTGCAGTCCAGCAGGGGGCAGCATGCGCAGGCAGAGGCAACACATCTGCGACTTCTTGAGCCTCAATAGCCGGAATACTGGGTTGTATTGGTGTGAGTTTGGGGGCCAGCGTACGAATGCCATTCACATCACGGTGGAGGGTGAGTCAGCCACCCAGACTGGCTGCTTAATCATAATGGCTGATCTACTCAACTCTGAAATGAGCTCATTTCAACATTGACAGTATGTGTTTGGTCATTTCTACAATTCATATAATCCCTTAGTGTGTGCCCTGTGACTCATTGAATTTCAGCCAGGCTATTTCCTGCTTAAGTAGAGACATTTTTCAGACATAATTGAAGAGAAAATTTCCAAAAGTTTCACAGTCTATGGCATAGATTTTGTCGAAATTTAATTTTTTTTGGAAATGGAAATAATGTTCTTGGTTGGATTATATTAGGACTGAATGAGTTTTGGCTCCCAGTAAATACAAAATAAGATGAAGAAGCCTGACTTTAGGTCATTGGTGGTTTCATCTCAAAAAGAACAAAAGAATGGATTGAGTGAGATTTGGAAAAAATGCTCTTCGATTTGACTAGCCAATGAATTAAACAAATTTAGAACTAATATTTTTTGCCACACTTACAGGTCTCCTAGCATGCCACCCTTGCATATTCTGATCCGCTGAATATCTGCTAGAACATAAAGAGTTATTATGCTGACTACAGACATGTGGATGACAGAGCTGACATGTGACACTGGCTCTATGTGTTTTGCGTTGTCCAGGTGGCCCTGTAATCATACAGGGCCCAACAAAGTCTTTATCACATGGAGGGAATGTCACCCTACGATGCCGATATAGGGGATTTTCCCCAAAGAATACTACCTTTTACAAAGATGGCGTGGAGATTGAGACCCATGGAGATGCTGATATGACAATGTGGGGTGTGACCAAGGCGAACGAGGGTTTCTACAGGTGCTCTGGAAGAGGCGCTGGGACAATGAGTGCCGAGACGTGGCTTTCGGTGACAGGTGAGATAAACAGGGTGGCGCAGCTGACTGTTACTGAGAGAAGTGCCATAGCTTCATGGAGGAAATCGCTTAACATCACACGACAAAATGGCCCAGGGTGGATTCACTTCCTGGCGGGCTCTATGCTGACTTGGCTAGGGTCCCCCCAAAAGGGAGGCTTGGGCAATTTTTGAATTTAAGAGAAATGAGAGAGAACGCAAAATGACAAAATGTCAATAATCTGCCAATCAGTACCTGTGGTGCTGGTGGTTAAATTTGCCAAATGCAGAGGCCAAGGCAGGTTTGGTGCCAGCAGATCAGTCAGCCTGATTTAGTCAGCTTTTCACCAATCCATTTTTCTCCTGATTTTGACGGGGCCTAGGTTATAGCCAATGCGCTAATCCTCCCCTGGAAACAGGAGACCAAACATTGTGCCAGACTACTCTCAGGTCTTAGCTCTGGATAACCAAGACGGCCCTCCTTTTGACAGGAAGCTCTGTCCTTACAAGCATGGAAGGTACAGCGACGGCTGGCCCCAAACAGCTGCTAACGGTGTTTAGCGAAGGTAGGGTCAATCTTCATTCACAAGCACACCACTTTACCTCACCGTGGTAAATGGGAGTCGCCGGAGGCCCAGCTTCTGAGAATGCACTCTGTTTTTGCTTCACTGTGGCTGATGACCCACCCTTTTTCTGACAGGAAGTTATACTGCAGAAGAGATAATCTCTCAACAGCCAACCCTGTACAGTAAAGGTAGAGTTCTCCGTCCTCCTTTGAAACCCTTGGATTTACACATTAATACTCAAAATTGTGTTCTGGTCCAATTCAATAGAATGCAGTTCAGTTTATTATTATATAGTACCTTTCACAACACAGTTGCTCCAAGGCACTTGACAAGAGTTAGATCCTAATAATTCATAAGAATTCATAACAAATTCCACCTTTTATTCATAGGAATCTCCACCAGCACTATAGAGAACAAATCACAGAGCCCTGAACAAATGGGAAAGTCATTATCTGAAGGTATAGAAATTGCTTACTATTTACTAACATGTACCTCAAAACATCATTTAATTTAATTTCATTTCATTTCAAAGTAGAAGTAACTAGTATTCATTTACAAACCATTTATACAGACAGATAATTTTTTATGCAATAAAATAGTACTGTGGCTCCAAAAATGCTGAGATCATAATTTCTAATCTCAACATTTTCTTGTTATTCGAATGTGTCATGGATCTCTGCAGACTTCTATGTCTCAGAATTAGCTCTATCAGCTCCAGCAGGTCCTCAGCTGTGGGTGGTGATGATTTGCATTGTGATATTCCTGATGCTTATCCCGGCTTTGGGAATCCTGGCCTACCGATGGTACAGCATTCGCCGATGGTAAAGCATGTGTGTATCGGCATGTGTCTGCTGCAGTCCTTACGATGGCAATTTGCCACGGTGGCGTTTCTGATCTGCAGCTCACATTTAGAGTTCCCACCAAGCAGCCGTTGTTCCATCGCGGACTCTGAAAGCCAATATCCTGGACAGAACTCACCCCAACCAAAAGAGGACCCCTGGAGTATGACATGGGCAGAGATGACGACCCCTTTGAATAATCAGGATCACCACGGTAAACTGACCTTTCAAGTGTGAGAGAGCTCACTTTACCTCCTACAGGTGTTCCTGCTTCATCATCTTCTAATGTCCTACTGGTGTCTGCATTTCCACTATCCGCAGGATCCCAAGTGGAGACAGAGCCTGAAATGGATGACCCAGAAGCCTCACAAGCATGATCTTCCACATAGCACCAGCTCATTCAAACAGCTCCACCTCCAAGTTGTGGCCACCTGCTGAACCTTAAGATACAGGATAATTGCTGGAGTCTGTAAATGTGCATAAAGGGGTGATGTGTGGATCAGTGGGTTAGGGTACTATGCCTATGACCAGAAGATCACTAGTTCAAATCCCATGGTCGCAAGGCCCTTAACGCATGTTGCTCCAGGGATTATCTGACCATATTTACTCAACTGTATGCTTTGGATAAAAGAATCTGCTAAATAAATGTAATGTAAACACATTGCGCATAGTTATGACTGTCAGTTTTATAATAGTCTACTGGTTTATTTCTGAAGTTTGGAAATGTTAGGATGAACTATGTATACCAGTTTTCAGAGCTTTTTCAGTGGATGTTGCATTCGATTACTTATGTGAAATATCATGCATTTTTACCCATAAAACACCTGGATGGTCTACTGGAGGGATTAAGATGAGCACCTACCTCAACAGGGCTACCAAAATCTCTTCTTGGGTCTTACCCTGTAACCTTTTAACTGCCTGCATGCTTTTTAATTACTTTTACCTTACACTGACTGATTATTTATTTAATCAGTTTTTTTTACCCGCATTTAAATGATGTTTTCCAAGATTTATGTCATCTGAAAATATAATATGCCTTAAAGGAATAAAAATAGAACTGACCTAAGAGGAAACTTGCTTATATACAAAAATGGTAATTAATAATAAACATATATTGATATAATATAACTTTCTGGTATTTGTGACTTTCATACTATTTTATTTTGCTTGTAAACTTGGGATATTAAAGTCATTACCAGATTCATCTAATATCAACTGATTTACGCAGCTGGTTCCTGAGATTAATTGCCTCTGTTACTGGGCATTTTTATTGGCCAGTTTTAAAGTCTTTGTATTTACCTCCAATACTCTGATTGGCTAGCAGTCACAGAGGGGAATTTGCATTTCAAAGAGAATGTGTGTATTGTGCACTGCATTGTGGTGGATTAACCTTTGGTGAGGCACACTCGTACTATTCTGAGCGATCTCGGAGAGTGGGAAAGTTCTGGAAAATGGAGTCTCAGCTTCACAGTCATTAAAATCCTGAGGAGCAGAGATGCATCTCCGTCCAGATGGCCCTTTAATGTGAAGCTGAAACCCGCCACCAACGGCTCATTGAGAACACTGAGCAGCTATTGTGATGCGCAGATAATGGCAAACAAGAGCCAGCGTGGGAAACTTGCACTTAATCTCTACTCATAGAAGCGACATCTGGAATTCCCGCACCAACACTAAATGGCCAAAAATGATGGCTTTCACTAAAAATAAAACAATGGCTCTGTAGATATTATTTCAATGAAATCACCCAAGTTAAAATATATGAACTCTATTCTTATGTAACAGCTGCAGCATCAACAATGAATTTTCAAATACATTATTAAATGCTTTAAATTAAAGGCTTAACAGCTGTTCAACAGGTGCATGTCTAATGTCTCTCTGGAAAAAATCTTAACATTTTTTTGATGTCGGATACAATCATTGCAACATTTCACAGAATATATAAAAATCTTTCATGGCCTGTTGGGTTGTGATCTGGTTTGGATATTATTTATACGAATTTTGCACAGTGTGGCTCTACTGAAGACAAGCGGTCTAGGTAGATCATTGCGTTTATAAGCTTTTGCAACCTATTGTTGGATTTGTGACTCTGGAAAATGGAAGGATGGATATAAATATTTAATTATTAATTTCACTGATCTATTTTCATTATTATAGACTGCAAAGGACAGTCTGGTCTTCCATGGTTGATTGTCATGTCAGCCCTACACATGCCTCTTGTAATGTCTAGAATGTTCTCCCTCACCATCACTTATCATTCAACAGATCAGCTCTCTTTACAGACTGACCACTTTCCCACATCCACACAGAGCTCTTAGACCCCCCCTCTTCTCACCCCACCACCCTCCATCTGCTCCCCTGAGACGCCCCCATTGTCCACCAGCAACAGATGCTGGCAGATGCTGAGCTCATCCATTGGCTGCTCACTGTGGGAAACTCCAGCAAGCCTGAGCCCCACACATTCACATGT
>JAAGVU020000078.1:18227569-18237959 GCA_011763525.2 Mormyrus iriodes | reverse complement strand
GTGCTCTACACGTCAGTCCGCGGACACACGATGACTTCAAACGCATCATGAAAGTTCGCGCGGTCACATCTGCTACGCGTGCGGAGAAGTATGAACCAGGATTTAAGATATCGGATTACAACAGTCCCCTTGTTATAAACCCCTTCCATATTGCCCCTCCTACTCAACATTCGACTCCTGGCTGCAGCAATATGTCTTTCAGACAGCTCGGCTATTGAACGTGAAGTGTGTACACAAGCACTGAGATGTATTAAAAATATGAAAGATAATATAGCCGGAAAACTGTATATAAAGCTAACTTCACTTTGGTGTTGGAGTTCAGGTTTAAACTCGAATGCGCTTTCTGAAATACTTCGCTATAGATCCGCATATCCCCACATACATCATCAAGCGACAATACCAGGGAGGTATACCCGAAAGTGGGTTTAAACTTTAACTATGACACCCCGGTAAGGTTAGCTTTATTCAGTTTTCAGGCTGTGATGTCCTTCAACAAAAGCAAGCAACACTGGTTTTCCGGATTTCTTTATGGGCGAAATTTAATTAATAGTTCAATGTTTGTATGCACTTCACCTTCAACAGCCCCGCTGTTTACAGTCACTGGCGGTGAATTATTAATAAATTATTAATAAATACGGATAAAAACACACATGAAAGTTACATGGTGTGCATTGTCCCCCATAGTTTAATGCTTAAAGCACACTAAACTGGGTATGTCTGTATAGTTTAGGTTTATACTTATAAGTCCATTCATTCTATCTTTTTTACTTTAAACGGACACAGTACAGTTATTATTAGTAACGGAAAAGTATTGCGAGAGAATTCCAAACGATTCCAAAAAATATTTTCGCACCCAGACCTCTAAGGGGCTCCGTATTCCGCAGCTGAGCTGTTGAAAAAAATCCATAAATACTAGGTGCAGCCGTGATATATGTTCTTATCGGGTTATGATATGACTTATATCGGGATATGAGATGTTGCTGTGACACACAAATTATGGTTGAATCGGAAAATTCCCTTATTTAAAGTCAAACATATCCATTTTTAGTGTCTTCTGAATTAGCCCCATGTAGCACAATTCAAACATTTAAATTTGATTTTTTCTGAGCATTTTATGTCCATATATATATATATATATAAACGAGTCATTCAAATTATGTAAAAGCACGAAATGTTTAAAAAAATGCTAAACTGGCCTTCCCTCTTAAAGGTAACAAAAAATGTTGCTTGTCACTCTATTTGTCTAAGTTAATAACTCCTTTACACCGAATCTGTTTCCTTGTGACTGTGCATTTTATATTTTAATTATGCAAATCAGTTTCATGCAGCCGATTTATTTACATGTGAGACTGGCAGCTTGTTCACCTTCATGACACATCCGGGGAACTCCTTTCTCTGTTTGGCTATGTAGAATAAAGTACATAAATCTTTTTAATAGTTACATGTGCAGTTTACACCTTAGTGGTTGTTAATCATTACATCAAAACGAGAACTTGTATCATTAAGTAGTTTGAATTAAATTTGACGGTGTTATTTAAAAGACATTAAGGTTTTGGATCTTATGACTGACGAACATGAAATGGGACTAATCTTCTTAATCCCTCCCCCTCCTCAACAGCAACTGATCGTAAATCTGTCAAGAATATGCCACAGTGTATTTTTAACTCTTACAAGACCAAATGATTATCCATGCAACATTAAGTACATTTGCATATTTGAATTTTACTTTTACTGTTTCAAACCATAAGCATAGTCATTAGAGGGACTAATTGCTTATATTTTCATACAAGGATTACATAATTAATGGTGTTTAAATCTATTAGCTTCCTTGGGAGTGTAAACTTCTGGATTAATTGTTATATACAAGAACGTGCCTTTTGTTCATTGCAAAGTTAGCATTAGCATTTTAAAGACTGTGCGTCTATTGACGTGTCAGTGGATGAGTTAACGTTTAACGAAGCATACCTCCATTGTTCAGGGAACATGGGGAGCTCATTCAATGGGAAGAGTGTGGGAAAGCTCTGGAGAACAGGGTCTCACATTCAGGCATCCTTGACGGCCAATAGCCTGCAAAGGTGGCTCTCCTCCAGATCGTCAGTGACGTCAGGCTGCTATGGCACTAATAGCTCATGGCAACCCTAAATGATGACTGAGTTGCCCTGCAGAAACAAGAGTGGGAAACTCTGCACTACTTGTATAAGCTAATCTTAAGAAGCACCAGTGCCTTGCGTGATATTCAATGGAAAAAATCATCTTCAAAATGGACATCTGAATATTAAGATGTCCATGCAAACTACCGATTATCAAACAAACCAACACATAAACAGAACTGGTGTAACAGCTAGTGAAGCACATGAAGATCCCGTGAAATTCAAGTCTCAGTTAGCTTAATTCATATGTTTAACCAGTGTTTGGCTCACTGGGTTAGGACAACTATCATCAGAAGGTTGCTGGCCCAAATCCTGGGGCGACAGAATGGTTTCACTATTGTGCCCCTGAGCAATCCCCTTAAGCGCTTACCTGGTTGAGCCTGCCTTCTCAACTGGGTATTACTATGGATAAAACTGTCTGTAGAATAAGTAAATATATGAAGTGTATAATGTGTAAGATTCATGATTAACTGTATATTAACATATACAGAGAGTACTATAAAACACAAGCAATTAAAACGGAATTTAGTAATCTCATTTTATTATCACACAGGAGCAAGCAGCCACATGTTGATGAGCATGTGTCCTGTAAATTTGACAAGCCCCCTCCTCCCATCAGAGGACAGATAAGATCTCTTTACAGAGTGACCCCCAGCCCACATATACACAGAGCACCAAGACCTCCCCTCCTCTCATGCCCGCACCCTACATCTGCTCCCCCGAGACGCCCCCATTGTCCACCAGCAAGCCTGTCATCAATAGGCGTGTGGCAGATGCTGAGCTCATCCATTGGCTGCTCACTGTGGGAAACTCCAGCAAGCCTGAGCCCCACACATTCACATGTAGGTTTGGGGGTATAAATAGGAGGCCTGAGGAGGTCAGATTCACTCCTCTCAGGGGTCTCTGCACCACAGAGGTACAATCATGGTGCCTACAGTCCCAGCAGCAATGATATATTCTAAGGAGCATCTCACAGTGGCGAACAAGGTAACCTGAGTACAGGATCTTATAAAAATCCTTTATAATAAAGCAGTTGCATCTCTACCATGTTACAGAGAAAAGGTGTTAACATCTCTGCTCTTTTCTTTGAAGCGGCATCGAGCAGCTCAAGTCTCTCCAGGGCACAGAGTTCCTAGACCAGCAGCTCGACTCCTGGCTGGCGAAGGCCAACGTTCTGGACATGACGGTTCACTTCCTGAGATGGTATCTTCAGCAGCAGTGTGTGAGAAGATTGAACCTGTTGAGCCATGTCCAGAGCCTGCAGGCTTCATCTTATGAAAGACAGAATCAGGCTGTCCTAAGACAGATGAACTTTACAGCTCACTGCAACCTACGTAAAGATAAAAAATGTGTTAAATAGCGACCCCTGGAGGCCTTGGTAAAGGGTTCGCGATGCATCTATCAGGTTGAGCTGAAAATGTCAGCTTGGTTAGTTAATTCTTTGCAAGAAATAATATCATTGTTCTGCAATTGCAGAAGGTTTTAAATACTGATTTGGAGAAAAGCAAATATTAAATATCATTCTGAGGAATTATTATGATGTGTATTTAGGAAACATATATCCCTCAGAGGGACGGCACAGTGATGCAGTGGTTAGCACTGTTGACTCACACCTCTGGGACCTGGGTTCCATGTGTATGGAGTTTGCATGTTCTCCCCGTGTCGTTGTGGAGTTTCCTCCGGGAACTCCAGTTTCCCCCCATAGTCCAAAAACATGCTGAGGCTAATTGGAGTTGCCAAATTGCCCGTAGATGTACGTGTGTGAGTGAATGGTGTGTGCGTGTGCCCTGCGATGAGTTGGCGCCATATCCTGGGTTGTTCCCTGCCTTGCACCCGTAGCCTCTGGGTTGAGCTCCGGACCCCCCAATACCCTGCATGGCATAAGCGGTTACTGAGAATGGATGGATTTCCCAAGGAAAGAATATATGTCATAGTCATACACTTCAGTCAAACAAGATACTCTGGGAGTTTTGATTGTGACAATATAAAAAGGTCATGTTTTGTTAGATTAATGGTCATTTGATCATTAAGAAGAATGAATATCTTTCACAAAGGTGTTTTCGCGTATCGTGCAAAAACATGTAATTTTTTGTTAAAATGTTCAGATTAATGTTTATGTTAAACTTGAATCTTTGTGTGATCATATTATGCTTTCAGTGCGGTTATTTTTTTACAACCTTCGAATTATTCTGTTCTTACTGAGAATTCTTACTTCTGTATGAGTTTGTCTTTTTATAAAGACTTTTATTAATGTCAACTCTGCTGACTCATTCCTTATGATCCTGAGATATCATGGTAGTAGAGATGGTTGGGCTTTTGCAGGATTTATTGCAGAAATTAGTGAAGTGCCATCTAGCCTACATCTAGCCATTCTCCATACTGCTTATCTGGTTTGTGCAGTGAGCTTAGAGCCTATGCCCAGGATACAAGAACGAAATGGCAGTAAATCATGGGGCACACACATATTCACTATGGACAATACAAGCAAAACTCCAGTTCGCCTAAACTGCATGTGTTTGCCATATGGGACTAAAGCAGAGAATCTCCTGGAGAGCCATGCAAACATGTGGAGAACATGTAAACCCCACACACACAGATCACATGTGGGAATCAAACCTATGGCCCCCAAAAGGTGTCAGGCTAAAGTTCTGCCAAGCACATAACCCAGGTCTCATTTACTTACCTACAATTATAAGTACACTATCAGCATAAAATCAGTGAATAGGGAGGTAGATATGCAGATTTCAACTGTGTTGGGATTATTCCTGTTTTAGCAATATGCCAAATAGTTAGAGATATTGTGCATAAATGTGCGCCTTTGTAAATGACGTATGGCAGGGAATTGATGTGCTTCTTTTCATAGTTTTGACTGACTGCCACCTTGATGATAAATTGATTCAGATAAATTGCTACATCCAGGGCTAGCTTGACCTTTTCAGGGGCCCTAGGCAAAGCTTTACTAGGGAGGCTCCGCTACCAAGAAAACTGATGGTCATTTCACTTCCTCCACAATGCAAGTAATTCAGGGACTCTAGGAGACTGCCTTTTCACTCTTAGCTAGAGCTGACCGTGGCTATATCGCTTATGAAAACAGAAATTGCTTTGATGTACAGTACATGGGTATAAAATTACTCCAGTTGAAGTCATGATAATTCCGTAATTGAATAAGCACAAACATTAGCCTTTACAAAATTCAGACAGGGGCGATTGTTTGAGAAAAAAAAATGATTACAATACACCACCAGAAATGTACTTTAGCATTTAGCACTAACGAACTGCATAGTAAGCAGCCAGCCAATCGCACATCGTGCTACAGCGCCATCTGCGGCTAATCCCGGTACTGTCATCGTTCTCAGAAAAGTGACGCCATCCACAAGTGTCGGAAGCAGCCTCAGTAACGTCATCATTGCGGGACGCTGGCAGTGACACCCAGATGAGGCATTCGATCTGTAGGAACGGGTAGTAAAGCCGGTGAAGAGCTTTGCTTATAACCAGCAGCTGCTTGGTAAGTACTACCGATATGTTAGGTTTTCACTTTCGCCTCACATACTGAGGTACGTATCTTGCACCCATCCAGGATGTTTAATATGGAATTGATTAAATGCTAAAAGAAGTAGTAAAAAAAAACTCGTTTCTAAATTACATATTCCACCGTTTTGTTTCGAAGAGCAGATATATGTTAGTGTTGTGTATTGCCACGTATTATATTGCACGTCTATATCTTTTGGCTGAGATGTGCGGGATGATCTAAAAGCGCGTTCGCGCGTGTTGTGCGTGTGCACGCGCTTGGCGTTGCCCGCAGATTAATGATCGCATGTTGTTTTTTAACGTATCTGCTGTTTGTCGCATTTCTAGATTTGGAGTCATTGTAACTGATAGTGATGGTAAGTTTGTTTTTTTTCCATTACCTCTGACTGGTGTTTAAAACGAGAGCCCATACGCGTTCAGTTATTTGCTCTAGCTGGTCAATGACAGTTATTGTAATAATGTAAATATAATATACTCTGTATAATGATGTTATTAAAGGCTCTAACTTTGCTTCTCGCTAACATGGTCGTAGCATGGGCGAGTGAAGCTGAAGTCCACTGCCCAACAGGAGGAGGAGAAGAGAAAAGAAAAAGAGAAAAAATTAAAGATCTACTTGACTATCCGAGATGCTTGTTTCAACAAGGTGAACCCACCCACCAGATAAGCGATAGCGTGCGCCTTGGCAACTCTCCCTGCGATATTTTGATTCCCGAATAACGGCATTACCTTAGTTGATTTTTGCAAACCCAGAGACCCAATGGTTGAATTATGAAGCACCACTTAGTCTCACCACCTTCCATTCTTGTAGAGGTTATCCTGTGACAAAAAAGGGACATAAGCTGATTGATTTTTAAATTCTCTCCAAAGTTGCATAGTGTGAATGTGTGTATTCTTTGCCTTGCACAGCGTTTATGTATTTTTAGGAGATATATGGTAATCTGCGGGGCGGCACGGTGGTGCAGTGGTTAGCACTGTTGCCTCACACCTCTAGGATCCGGGTTCATGTCTCCGCCTGGGTTCTATGTGTGTGGAGTTTGCATGTTCTCCCCGTGTCGTCGTGGGGTTTCCTCCGGGTACTCCGGTTTCCCCTCACAGTCCAAAAACATGCCGAGGCTAATTGGAGTTGCCAAATTGCCCATAGGTATGCATGTGTGTGTGTGAATGGTGTGTGAGTGTGCCCAGCGATGGGTTGGCGCCCCATCCTGGGTTGTTCCCTGCCTTGCACCCCCAGCCTCTGGGATAGGCTCTGGACCCCCCGCGACCCATATGGATTAAGCGGTTATAGAAAATGGATGGTAATCTGCTTCAGCAAAATTACTTATGGTTTGCTTCTCTCTCCTTCCCTCTTTGACAGAGAAAGGAGGGCATTTTAGATGAAGAGGCCCTGCAGTTATCCCAGCAGTTGCTGTCGTCGAACCCGGACTTCGCTACATTATGGAACTACCGGAGAGAGATCCTGCTGTACCTGGAGACCGTGCGGTGAGTGAAGGTGCATTACATTTCCCAAGATGCAACTGTGCCTCGGCTAATCACATTCACTGCAGCAGATTTCCAGGCGTGGGAAAATCACCTCGTAAATGTCCCGGGGCCAGGGTGAAGTCAAGTTACAAGCCAATTCAATAAATTGTTTCTTTCTTCTTTCTCATGAATTTATAACGTTATTATGAATTGGCACATGCTTTTCTTGCTTGCCCCACACCAGTTCGGAGGATGAAGTACAGCGTCTGTATGAGGAAGAGCTCTCCTTCCTGGAGACTTGCCTGAAGATGAACCCGAAGTCTTACGGCAGCTGGCACCACCGGGGCTGGGTCTCGTCCCGTCTTCCCCGACCCGAATGGGCCAGGGAGCTGGGCCTCTGTGACCGCTACCTCTGCCACGATGACAGGAACTGTGAGCAGCGGGGCCATGTGTGTGAATGGCGGGGGGGGATTATTTAGGGGGACTAAAATCTCTTCATACTCATATGGAAGTATGGGATCTGAAGGTAGATTCAGCCTAAGGGTCTGTGTGTGTGTGTGTGTGTGTGTGTGTGTGTGTGTGTGTGTGTGTGTGTGTGTGTGTGTGTGCGCACACTCATCTTCTGGGTTAACTTACTTGGCTTTGGGTGTGGAATGTGGTGACGGCATGATCATACCAGAAAACACTGAAATGTCTGACTGAAGTGATGTGAAGGAGCGGTCACTTTGCAAACCCCCAGCATGCTCCTGGCTCCCTGTAGGCTGACTGGGACACCCCTGATGTAATGCAAACACTCAGCTGTTCACAAGCTTCCACTGTCCTTTTTATACGGCTACATTTCACCTTGGTTGAGTAATTTCTTCATTCACCCATCGCCCTCCCCACCCACCACCCCATGTCCAGTTCACTGTTGGGACTATCGCCGCCTAGTGGTGAAGATGTCAGGCGTCCCCATTGAGCAGGAGCTGCAGTTTACCGACCGCCTTATCGGCTCCAACTTCTCCAACTACTCCAGCTGGCATTATCGTAGCACACTGCTGCCCCTGCTGGCCCCTGGCTCTGCCGAGTCGTCCTGCCCACAGAGGGGGTGCTCCTCCCCCACCTCCTCTCCGCAGATGCACTCCCACCGTGTCTGTGAGGAACGCCTCCTGAAAGGTACATGAATAAATGTAAACGGTACAGACGTTAGTGGTTTGGCGATGCATTCTTGGATTGTTCCATGCCGTGGCTCTGAATGACTGTCTGTGGCCGCCAGAGTACGAACTTGTGCAGAACGCCTTCTTCACAGACCCCAACGACCAGAGTGCCTGGTTCTATTACCGCTGGCTTCTGGGTAGAGGTGAGTCCGGCTCATTTGCACAACAGCGCCACCCCGGTGGCCGGTTCCTCCGTTGGTTCCTGATTTCCCCCATTAATGCACCCTCCTCCTCACTCCAGCGGAGCGAGAGGAGATGATCAGTTGCGTGTACGTCAGCCGCGAGGGGGAGAGAGCTGTCGTCGCATTTTCCCGCCCCGTCAATGTGAGTGGCCCTTCCCTTTCTTCTCATCTCTTCCTTCTGTCCCTCTATTTCTATACTGCAGTTTGTCTCCACTGCTTCTCCCCCATTTTTACTTCCTGTTCCCTCCCGTCCTCTACATCAGTTGCCCTCACCTGCCCCTTTGCATCTCTTGGTGTTACTGATGCACCACCCCCTCCCCCACAGGCCCTGAGTGTGGGGTTCTTGCTGGTGGTGGACGGCCAACCCCTGCAGGTCGACTGGAGAAGTGCGCACCCCTGCCTTCGCTATAGCCCTGTATGGGTATCCTTTCAGCCAGGGGTCAAAGGTCACAAGTGAAGGTTGTCAGATGGCATATGTGAAGGTCATAAGGTCACGTGAAGGTCGTTAAAGGTCACATATGAGTGTTGTCAGATGGAATGTGTAAAGGTCATAAGGTCATATGTGAAGGTCGTTTCGTTGTATATAACTGCTACTTTGCATACCTACAGATTAGTAAATACATTTTAAGTTTTTCTTGATTTAAGGTCTGAAATCGGCACTTAAGCAGTTGAACCCTTGGCTGAAAAGTTCCTACAGGGTATGCTGTCAAACCTTAAAGTGCTCTTGCTTCTATAAAACGCCCCCGCTGTACAACATGTTGTCTGTAAGGTGGCGGCTGTTTTCGTTGCACGGGACCGTCTGATAAGGGCGAATTTCAAGACCGTCGACATCTGTGTGCCGATCGTGCCGCCCACGCATTGCTGACTGGCGGCCATTTTTCATGTCGTTGCATGTGATCTTCTTTCCAAATGTTTTTTTCACTGCAAGCACGGGGAGGGTTTAAAGTGGCCCCCGTTTTAGCAGCATATTTATTGTTTAGATATGTGGCAAATCTGTCACTATCGATCTTTAACAGTGAGGCCCTCAGATCTGTGAGTTACCTCCAGGGACCATCAGTGACACCAGTAATGAACACAACTTGACTGTGACCTGGACCGAGAAGCGAACCCACAGAGACTGTGCTCTGTACTCTGGTAATGTTCCGCATTTCTGTGCATGTCTGTGTTTTGAGACATCCGCTGCTCCGTAGAGTTCCCTTGTGGACTGCTTTCAATGCCTCTCTCTGGTGGCAGGCCGCTCTGAAAGCTGGTGCAGGGACTCCGCCACTGACCTGGAACTTTTCAGGTATGCAGGGGTGGGGGGTGGGGGGTGCTGCTTACTGCTAATGCTAAACAATGCCATTAATAATATTGCAGGAGCGAGCTGTCTGTGGAAAAGTCATCAGTATTGCAGTCTGAGCTGCAGTCTTGCACTCAGTTGCTGGAACTGGAGCCCCAGAACAAGTGTGAGTCACTGTTTAGAGTCTGTTTCTGTGTCTGTTTTTCTGTCTAGCTTGCCTGTCTGCCTGCTTCCCTGTGAGGGTATCTTTCTACCTTCCTGTCTGTCTGTTTGTGTTTGTGTCTGCCTGTGCCTGTCTGTTCTCCATCCATCATGTTTCAGTTTACTCTCCCTCCTGACTCTAGGGTGCCTGTTGACCATCATTCTCCTGATGAGAGCTCTGGACCCCCTGGCTTATGAGAAAGAGACCTTGGCTCACTTCCAGATTCTGAAGGTATTGTCTATCCCATTAACACCCCCCCCCCCCCCCCCCCCCCCCCCCCCCCCCACCCCCCCCCCCACACCCCCCCCCCACCCCCCCCCCCCCCCCCCCCCCCCCAAACACCACCCCAACCAACACACCCCCCAAAACAAACAAAACCACTGCGAACAGTAAAA
>JAAGVU020000078.1:18200661-18227469 GCA_011763525.2 Mormyrus iriodes | reverse complement strand
TCTGTGGGGCCCTTGGCCCCCCGGTTTTAGGAAAAAAGCCCCTGGCCCCCCCCCCAATTCTTGAGGTTTTTTCTCCCCCCATAACCCCCCCCCCCCCCCCCCCCCACACACACACACACACACACACACACACAGGCCCCGTCAACCTCCAAGCTGCACACAGTATTCACTGGTGCACACACCTGTTCACACCCTCCTCTCTGCGGTTCTCTGTCTGGCACACACCAGCGGAAGCTTTCACCTAGTTTCTGTGGTGACGTGGGCGTGTTAATGCATTGCGGTCAGAGCAGTGCCTCAACAGGTCCCTGGGGCAGATAAAGGGCGGCAGGGTTTGTGCTGTAGCAGTATTTGGGCCTGCTTTTGGGAGCCTGATTCCCTGCCCTTTGGGAGTGGAGTAAATACTGCCCTGCTGGTATAGCAGGCAGCTTTATTGCAATATAAAATGCGCAAGAATGAATGCTTTAATAGCAGAGTACAGAGGCTCACTGGCGCAGCACAGGGTGTGCTGTGTGGTATGGCATGTTGGGACGAGGTCCCTGTTATCGGAAGGTTGCAAGTTCCAATTCCAGGGACAGCATGGTGAGCAAGGCCCTTAACCTCCATTTATTCCCAGTGTAGTCTGGTTCTGCTCTCTCAGAAATGAGCATAGCTTTGGATAAAAGTGTCTTCTTCACTTCCCGAATGAAAGGCAACAACTGAGCAAAAAAAAACAGCATTATTTAGAGCTTCTAGAAGCCTCTTGGTTCAAGAAAGCACTGATGTTGATTTGGAAACTGTATTTGCAACGTGCAGTTGGCACTTTTCTGTTTTTCAGTGACAAAGAGCTGTGCTGTGTCTGGGTCAATGAGTAAATGCAGAAACAACAGTACCCCGCCCCTCCCCCCCCCCAGACTGGACCTAGAATTAGCCTGGAGTTCACCACAGTCACGGATCACGTTCCCTTTTCTTCTGCAGGCATTTGTTTTGACCAGTCAGGCTCCATATACACTCACAGACACTGCGGTAGCTTTGACACAGGAAGTACCCCCACACACACCTACACGCATATACAGACAGTCATTTGTGACAGGATGTTTACAACCCCCTCTTTCTCCAGGATGTCGACTCAATGCGCAGCTCATATTACAGCGACCTTTGCAGCAAGTTTATGATAGAGAACACCATTCTAAAGATGGAGTATGCTGAGGTCAGGGTCTTCAGCCTCTGTGATAAGGTCAGCCATCTTTTTTTGCGTGTACGTTGGGGAAGGGGGGTGTCTGTGCTTTATTCCTCCCCCCGGATTTTGTACAGTGAACCTCTGTCTGCTCCAGGGCCTGTCTACCCTGTGCCATCTGGACCAGCTGCTATTGGTCACCCACATCAACCTGTCATCCAATCAGCTGTTGAGGCTGCCTCCTCAGTTTGCGATGCTGCAGTGTCTTGAGGTACCCACCGACCTCCTTACTCCGTTTCCACTGGTGTTTCGATGAGAGTTCAGCTGCTCCTGCGATTTCCACGGCCTCCGTCCGTCTCTCTCAGGTTCTGCAAGCTGACGATAATATCATCGAAGACCTGGACGGATTGCACCACCTACCCAAATTAGAAGAGGTGTCACTAAGGAACAACCGTATCCTTTGATACCCCCTGCCCCCCACCCGAAACTGGCTACAGTCTGCTTTTAAGAGCCAGTCAAACACTTCTATTTGCCCAATTTATCTGAGGACTGATTTATTTGACATAAATCGGGCTAGTCACAAAGAAGTGCTTGTTTAATATGTCGTTGCTGTCCAGTGAAAACTTCGTATGTACACATTTTGAAGGTGACTTTTTACTATAGATGGAATATGTCTCTTCTCTCACGTTTCTAGTTGACTAATGAAAAGATGTTTAATGAAGTCGTCTAGTTAGCCTGGTTGTGTGTGGATTACTTCATATCACTATGAATAACTTATTTAACAACATTGATAGATAGCTGACTAACCAACATCATTGCTAATTGTAACTATAAAATGAGATTAGCTTGTATGTTACTGACACTGATGTATTTGTCTGTCTGACAACAATCCACGTAAGTCCAATTCAAACATAATACTATTCAGTGAGGACTGTGCAAAGATAGCTTTGTATTTGCGGTGCTGAGGGTGTTCATTTTATTCTAGGTTAAGTTTGTAAAGTCGTGTCTGAGAAAATCTGTTTTTTTCCCCACATTCCTGAAATGATGGATTTTTGGAGATTTTTGGAGCGACAATATGCACTACAGTTAACAATAATGCATTAGTAATTCCTCCTCTATAAGACTCATTGTATCTCATTCAGTTACTCTGGTGCTTTATTAAAGTTATGGCAGCTTCCTTGACTCCAGCAGGTCTCTCTCGCCTTTCGGACCTGCAACCACTGACCACGTGCTCCATGCTGAACCGCCTCGACCTCCGTGGCAACCCCATCGCCCAGACCGCCAATGTCCGGTCCGAGCTGGCTGAGATGTTGCCATCGGTCACTGACCTTCTGCTCTGAGAGAGAGGACATTGACTTTCACACCTGTTGTGGGGGGGGGGGGGTGTTTTTAAATGTATATGTACTGTGGCCTCGTCTGCTTGCCCGCTCTGTAAAGGTGGAGAATCCTCAGGTTTGGTGTATGATGACGTCACCGGACCTGCTTGTAATCCCTGTCCAGAGCTGCATGCTTCATTCTTCCCCAAAGTGGGCGCATTGCTTTCGTGTCTGTGTGTCTTTCCTTTCACTTTCATGTAATGTACAAACCACTGAGGTATTATTGCCCCACCGACCTCCACCTGGTGCAAGGAGTCTGAGGGTAGATGGTGGGAGGGTATCTGACAGAGGATTCTGAGATTACATTGTATCAGTAAACCAAATGTTTTATTACATTTTTGCCGCTCAGGTCCTTGTTTGTGTTTGTTGTTCATTTTACTTTGCACTGGCTGTAATTGTGGTGTTTGGCCAGCAGAGGGCAGCCAGGGGCTTGTCTTTTACTGGCCAGCAGGTCATTCTGCCTGTTTTGATGGATTGCTCTCTGTTTTGCAATATGCCGTAGCTCCACTCCTCCATTGCCTTGTCTCTCCTCCTGTTTATCTTGGCGTGACTCTCATGTCTTTCAGACTTTATTGACCCTGCCAGACAGTTTGTTGAAGGTCACGCAGTGGTATGCACGATTCTAGCCCCAGGTTTAGTTCGTAGGTTTAGTGATTGGGCTTATAGAACAATGACAGATTGTTTTCCTCATGCATTGCTCAGATGTGTGTAAAGTCAAGAGGGTGGATGCAAAGTAATTTTATGTTTTTATTTATTCTTTTTTTCCCCCTGAAAACTGAAATTGCCTGTAACAGCATGGTTTTGCATTAGCTTTCAATGTTCTGTCTAAGGAACCCCCCCCAATTATAATTCTAATTTAGCTGTAATATCTAACAGACCTACTGCCCTACTGGGAGCTGGGAGGGAGCAAAAACATGGATTGTCTGGGGGTCCCTGAGGACCGCGGTAAGAGTCACTGGAGTAATAGTGAGACAGAGGTAAATACTGCTATTCCTGAGGTCTAAACCTGAAAATGTTCCAGATGCCTTCCAGAATCACCCTCCACCAGACACTGACCCCGATTTCCATGAACCTATGACATAGAATAAGGCTATCTGGCTCGGGCATGCGGCAAGTCACATCGAAGTTCTTACTGGCTGAGCTAATTACCAGTGCATGCTGGGAAGACAATAGTGGTGCGGTAATACTCCTCAGTAATAGTTCACTCTCTCTAGAACTTTTTTTGAATTGAATCTCTATCATGCCTCATCATGTAGGGAAGTGCCAGTGTATTTGCATCTGTCCACTGCTATAGTAAGGAAATCATAAACACACTTTCACGATCGACATGGCTGTCCAGCAATTTCTCAGATAGAAATAGCAGAATTGTTACTCCCAATTTAGAATTTTCAGGGTAATTTCCAGTACATATAAGACTTAAGTTATACTTGACTGTTCCCAGGGGGAACGTCTTGTGCATACAGCAGCAAGTATGAGGAGCCCAGACGAACATACATATAGTGCAAAATGACAAATTGCAAAGACATAACTGTGGTGCATGCAAATAAATAGCCTAGGAATGTTAAGGAAATATTAAATAGAATAACAACATAGCAATAATAATAATAAAATAGCGTACAGTATATGTGCAATTAAAAACAGGTATCACCGGACTTATGCTGTGTCAAAGATGAGATGCTTCCTGGAGTATTAAGGCTGGGGTGGGGGGTGGCAAATCAACAGGAGGCACTGTGGTGCCTGATGGCTGCAGATGGGAATGATGCAGGGCAGAGACACTGAGATAGGGTGTGCTGCAGCTTTCTAGGTGAGGTGGTAAGCTGATGAAGATGGGCAGGCTTCAGATTTTGATGCAAGGAATACCTTTTCCATGGGTCGATCAGGTTTGGAGCCCTTGTTGTGTTCTTTTGAGAGGTGATTGTGGGAGAAGAAAGTCAGAGTGTTTGTTAATGACTACTTTGGGACGCTGCAGAGAGGAGAGGCATGTTATTATGGCCCCGAAGCAGTACCTCGAAACTTGTGCAAACTTGTGCAAATGCCAGTTGATTTGGTTGCTATGTAAAGGTTACATCCTTTGAGTACAGTGTTAAAAGAAAACTGACAATCCCAAAGATTTTTTCTTTCAGAGGTCCCACTAATGACATTATAGAAAGACGTAGTTACTGTAGAATGACGTCAGCTCTCAATGTTGCCTAATAGTTATTGCTCACAAGACAGAGAGAGAAATGTGTTTCCCAGTGTTTTTCCGTAACTGTGCGGTGACTACAGCAGCTTTGCTCTTGCAAAATCTCACACAGCTACTTGGAAACTACATGAACTACATGTTTCAGCTTCAGAGTCAGAATCAAAATCATTTTATTTATTTTATTTATTTATTTAATCGTTTTAAGGAATTTGTTGTGGTGGTAGCACGGGTATACAGTTTAAAAATACTGTTCAAGACAAAATAAATGCACATATATGCAGATACACAAAACTATAATTAGGACAAATGCAGATGGAGCTGGGGAATAAGAGGATGTGGGATTAGTAAATAAGCAAATAAACATGTAGACGTGGCTATACAAGCACAGAAAAACAGTCTTAAAAACAAGCAAAAAAAGAATAAAATGGATCGCGCCTGCTCCATTAATCCCTTAGAATAAGAATCCAGAGAGTGGGGTGAGTGAGTGAAACAAACAAACAAGCAGACGGAGCCATTTCAGCATCAACCCCACAGAACACACAGGGAAACCAAGCAGGTGTCTGGTTTTGGGAAGCTTATAACAGCATGGATCTGGGTACCAGAGGAGAAAACGGAACTTGGTCTTATAAAATGATTGAAGAAGAAGGAACACACGCACCGAAGCATGATGTCTCATCTGTACCACTGGGTCTCTGATTCCCAGCTTTATTTTAGGCTTTGGTCTCCCTTGACTCTTGCAGGTTATTAAACAATACACTTTCATATCTACTGCAACTTATTGCTCATTGCTTACACATGAAGTCCCTGGTAAATGGATTTACCATTAAATAGGCATCAAATCAAATCTAGACACTGAATAATACAAATCAGGTGTTATTGCGGAGGTTTCACAACATCCAGTAATCAATAGTAATCTGGTGCTCCTACCGTTTGCCAGGCCTGCTACTGTTTGTCACAGGGATGGGAACAATGTGGAAGGAATGGCACCTACAGGTATGTCAGGGATGAGTGACGACACCTTTAGACACAGACAAAAGCCACCGAATTGTTGGAAAACATGAGACGGTAACGATGCCACCAAATGAGCCCAAATGTTCTGCATGCCTGGGTGGGGAGTTGGGGGAGGGGTGCATAGATACACAGAAACTTAGTAAAAGCTCCAAGGCATAATTACATAGGCTTTTATTGGGACAGGACAAGTGAGAACCCACACACACTCCAGAAGAATATACTTATGCCAAAAAATAAAGTGTTCTCACAAAGTACTAAGTTGCTAAGGGCTTGGTCTTTGTTGTGCAAAAAATGCACTAAATCCAGAATGAAACAGTAGGGAATTATCATGATTACCCTCGTGAGTCACTGAGGAGATATGTGACATTTATCTGAGCTGAAAAGCAAGAGTTAATTCTATCTTTCAGCCATAACACAGTAGATCAACGTGGACACCAAGCCACCTACCAATCGAAACAGCTGCTTCTGTACAGTCACTCCCCAAATTCACTCCCATAATGCACCATTACTTCCAAAGACATTTCAGACAGTAGATTGGACTGCTGTCAAAACAATCTGCATTAATCTCAGAAATTATTGCATTTTCTTTACATCTATATGGTTTATTCTGGATTTTGGCAGATTACTTCATTTTGTTGATAACTCATCTCCAGCATTTATATAATATCACAGCAGTAGAGCAATGATACATTTCATTAAGTAGTATTACCTGACAATATACTACTTAATACGCTAATAAAAATTATGTTGGGTTAGCAAACATTATATTGATATGGCTTCTGTCGTGCTGTTTTCATGTTGCCCATGACAAAATGCTAGAGACTGTCATCAGCAAGTACTGTCACTTGCTCATTTGACAGCCCCCCCTACCTCCCAGTCTTTCCTACATGTTTGGTACTCTAATAAATCTGATCAATTAGGGAGTTTTGAACAATATAGCTTTTGAAATCTCCCCCTAAATTCTGCTAAGAATTATCCCTGTATCCAGTGCAAAGACTGAAATTTGAAACACATGGTAACACGCACGCTCTCTGACAATAACTACTTGCGAAAGTCATAGTTAACAATAAGGAATGGGGCATGGCTATTAAAATTGAAACACTCCTGTCAGAGAGTTTTTAGAAGTTTCTTTTTAGATGCAAAGACACAGTTAGAGAAAATGAGAGAGAGAGAGAGAGAGAGAGAGAGAGAGAGGGAGGGAGGGAAAGGAGAGTACAGACTTTCTGATCTATCACTTTAACTTCACCTCCGTGTCGCTAACTAGGACCACGCAACAGAGAAACTGAAAGACACTTCAATTATCTTGTGTGTGATGCAGTTTGTGACGGGTCACTGCATGAGCTTCTAAAAATACGGCAATATCTGCAAGTGAAGACACTTCACGGGGTGAACGCACTGTACGTATAACAAATGAATCAGAGTTTAATTTTATTTTTAATCACTCGCTGTGAATTGTTAGCAATTTATAAGTCATGTAGCACCTGTTGCTGTACTTTTGATTAATTTCCAGTTTCTGTTTCATTTTATCTTGTCACTCTTTCTAGTAAAAACATTATTATACCGCTGATTCACAGCTCAAGTTAGTAATGGTGTATTTTTTTAATGCTGCAAACAGACAAATGTAGAACTGAATTACCTTTCAGTTCAAAATTAGAGAAAAGCTGTGTTTGTCCTAAGAGAGGCCTTTGTGCTTACAGTTATTAGTTATTTTATATTTTGATGCCAGCAGGGATCAGCCACTTTTGGATTAATTGGCTCAGCAGCTTCAGCGGCAAACCCAAGCCAATCAGAAGGAATCTTAATGATCTTTTCAAGACACAGTGAAATCAACTTGAGTCCTGTGGCCAAGGCCAGCTCTAGCTGTAGACAGAGCATGCAGTTGCCTAGGGCATTATTACCTGTGTTGCGGAGGAAGTTAAATTAAGCATAATTTTTCTTGGTAGGGGTGCCTCCCAAGTAAAGCTGTGCATTTGTCCCCTGCCTGTTGAGCCTGGTAGAGCCAGCCCTGCCTGTAGCTATGGATGACAAGCGCTTACCAGTTATGAGTTACCAGCATGCTAAACTGCTACCGTAGCAGACTCTCATTCTATGGCTATGGCCATCCAACTGGACCAGGCCCAGTTCCAGAAATTATCCTTGCCCAATTGTCATTGGACAGGACTGTGATTAGGCCTAAATGCTCAGTTTCTATAGTACTGTTCTCATTGGTTTGCTTCCTGGCTACAAAGTTTTTTTCACAATGAAACCCTGGATTAATTCAGAAGAGGCAGCAGATGGTAGCACAGTAGATGTGGACCTGGAGGCTGCTCGGTTGAATCTGAGGTGAGGTTCTGCTCCTGGTATCTTCCAGTGAGGGGTTGTTCTTAGATGCTCAGGTACTTAAATCATTTCAAGGGAATAGCCAATGGAGAGAGCGATGCGGTGAATGTCAGCAGTAGGATGAGGTTAGGTAGGTGATCCTGGAAGATGTGAATTTTGAGACATTTATTGTTTATTCATTCATGTGAAATTTCCTATCCAGTGAAACGTGGAGGGTCATAGAGTGGAAATGCTCACTAAGTTAAGACGAGGGGTCAACGGCATAGGGGAGAGTATGATATTTGGGGGGACACGTCCTCCCCAGCTCCTACTCCTTGTGAGTGGCTCTCAGCTGGCCTTCTCCCTTGTTTTGTGTACCCTCCATGCTACAGCGTTCCCCATGGCATTTGTGCAATGGCCAGTAACTTCTACGGCCAGTCCAAACTGGTTCTAGGCGTCTCACATTCCAGCCAGCGCACACCTTTCTTTTTCTTGGCTCACCAGTAGACAACAGGTGTCGACCATCTCATCCAGCTAATGATATGTTCAATAGATGACAAGACATCTCAAAAATAAAGAAAACACTCAATGTTTCTGGAGGATTCTGCATGCTTTGAAGGAGTCGCAGAAACGCCATGGCAACTTAAACCGTTCTCTAGGTTACTATCTTTCGTGTTTTTGTTTACCATTTCCCCTCGACCAGACCTTTATTTTCACTGATTTTTATTTACTCATTAGCATGTGACAAATTTACTATGACTCCCATTTATCTCTTTACTTACTTATGCCTGTGATCTCATTCTGTGCTCTCGCTTTTCCACAGTGACAGCAGGGCCTTGTTTTTCTGCTTCGCTGGCGTTTTATTTGTGCAGGAACAGCGGATGCAGATCAGGAATGTCTGAACCTAGGGCAAAACCTCTATCAATCCCACAATAAAAGTTACTGGAGGGAGTCCTGCCCTGTAGAGTTAAACCACAGAGGGTTGGAAATGCTGAGATTTTGGCAGGTAATCAAGGGAGAACGTGAGATACGATGATAGAAGGGAGACAAGCGGAATGGCAGAACAGAAGAGAAGTCAGTTCAAGATTAGATTAGAATCTTCATTGTCATTGTCCGAAGTACAATGAGATGCTGTTTGGGGCCAGCAGATGCACATAAGGAGGAGGAACAAGTCAACAGTACAGAAGGAATTACAATAAACAATAATGTAATATAATATACTATACATAGAAAAGGAATTATTGCACAGCCAAGTTATTGCACTGGTGGAAGTATTTACATTGTGAATATGGTAAATAAAACATAGTAGCATGATGTGTGTGTGTTCCAACCCAGTGCGATTCAGGTGAAGCGTGAGCGCTGTGTGTTCAGCAATGTAATGGCTGTGGAGTGGAAGCTGTTCTTCACCCGGGTTGTGCGGGTGTGCAGCACTCTGTAGCGCTTCCCGGATGGCAGAAGTGTGAAAAATCTGTGTCCTGGGTGTGTTGGGTCCTTGATGATGTTCTCTGCCCTGCGGCTGCACCGGGTTCTGTGGATTTCTTCCAACGAAGGAAGTTTGGTGCCGATGATCCGTTCGGCGGTCTTTATGATGCGTTGGAGGGGCTTTCTGTTCTCCAAGGTGCACCCAGAGAACCACGCTGTGATGCAGTACATGATAACAGACTCTATGGTGCATCTGTAGAAGTTCACCAGCAGCTGCCGTGGGAGTTGTGCTTTCCTCAGATTCCTCAGGGAGTGAAGTCTCTGAAGACCCATCTTGGTTATTGCTGATGTGTTGGTAGCCCATGACAGGTCCTGGCTGGTGTGCACTCCAAAGAAACGGAAGTTCTGGACTACCTCCGCGGTCTCTCCATTAATGCAGATCGTGTGGTGGTTTCCTTGCTTCTGCCTCCTGAAGTCCAAGATTAGTTCCTTGGTTTTCTTGGAGTTCAGGGTAAGGTTGTTGTCTCTGCTCCAGTTCTCCAGGTTCTCAACCTCTTCCCTGTAGGCTGTCTGGGTATTGTTTGCGATCAGACCAATTAAGGTAGTGTCGTCTGCAAAACAATGCAGTTAAAACCATGCAGCTTACAGTAGGTGAACTTTTTATTTATAGGTCTTAGACAATCTTGGGAAATATTTACCCTGGCATTGTCTTTTTTCTGTTTAATTTCTGATAGACATAAAATTATAATTCTAATTTAGCTGTAGTACCTAACAGAATTAACTGAGTAACAGACTCAAGCAATCATTTCCCATAGCTAATATCATCTTATACGAGTGTTTTATCCATTGTTTTTCGCACAGAATTTGGCTTAATTTGCTCCAGATTTGTGTGGTCTTTTCCATATACAGCCCATCTCAGATTCTCCTGTCTAATATTTTTAAAAGGCGCTATATTCATGTGCCTCTAACATGTCCCAGTCTACAGGTAGCTCTCACTGTCAGTCTGTCTGTTAGCTGGTTTAGGTTTGAATCAAATATAGCAGTTTGTGGTTGTTACCTAAAAGCTCCGTCTTGGAGTGGGTCTTCTGAGAATCACCCAGGTGGCTGTTTGCTAACAGGTTCTATTCTGAGAGTAATTACTACATCTTAGATTGCATTGCCTCTCAGCATGTAGTGGAGAGATTAGAATGTACAGAACAGGTGTAACCCTATCAATGTCCATGTCTCTCCCTCCACACTGAGAGACGCCACGTTCATGATTAGCCGGCATTCTTAGCCGGAACCCTGTCTCCGGGTGCTGTAGCGGAACCGTGCTAGTAGCAGAAACCACAGTAGTGTGCTATCTGTTTGTTTTGCCAGTCTATATACCAAATTTGTCATGAGTCTGACGTTTGATTCTCTGAAGATTTCAGGCAATGTTTGAACTGAGGGGGATCTGGGCCGCTAGAAATTTTGGATCCCATGAAAGAATATCATATTGTGCCCCCAAATCAAACCAATCCAATTATTTTATAATTTATTAAGGTCCCTGTGACTCAGAGGCCCTTGTAATCATCCGACCTTTCTCCCCTTTTATGGCCCCCATGGTCCCAGGATCCCCCATAAGAGATATGGGATCCTCCCCCCACCTAGCCTAACAAATAGGGGACTTTCTGTTGGCCGTTCTATAATCCACTCTCCTTTCTTCAAACCTTCCTCCAAGATGTTGTTCCGGAGTCGATCAGCTGTGGGCCGGTTCCCCACAGTCACCCTGGGCCTGGGTGAAGATGTGGAGCCGGATGAGGAGGACCTGCTTGGGAAGGAGGGGGAGGAGTGTAACTGCCGAGCCTGGCTCTGCAAGCTGTTCTGCTGCTGCCACCGACAGGACAAGCCCGGCACGGGGACCGGCACAGGGACAGGGACCAGCACAGGGACAGGGACCGGCACAGGGACAGGGACCAGCACAGGGACAGGGACCAGCACAGGGAACGCTGTCACCAAGAATGTGGTCAAGCTGCCACAGCCTGAGGCGGAGGCCGGGCATCTGACGCATGGTAATCGTTCATCATCACGTGTTCTGTGTCCATTTGTGTCTAGCAGACAGACGTGTGGAGAAAGATTTTCATTGCACTGATGAGATGACTGTTTACTGTGTATATGACAGACTCTTGAATGTTGATTCTTGAATGAGAAATCACGTTAGCCCCCCCACCCAAACACTCTGATTTTGTAAGAATAGTACCTGTATTCTCACTGAATGTAGATGTGTCAGTGGACAGACAGCTAAATGCCCCTCCATTCACTGTACACTGATTAATAGATGAATGTGCAATACTGTATTCCTTCAGACACATAGATACTAAAATTATGGGTTTGTACCCCCCCATCCCCCCTCCAAAATTTGTTTGACCCTTTCCGGAGTCCCACCCAGGGTGACAAGATTTACCAAGGGGGACCTATCGGAAGGGCTGCCGGACAGAAATGTATTTATGGATATGGGCCTATATTCCATTATCCAATGTAATGAATACATGTTCTAGTAAAATTCATTTAAAAAATCATTAAAATTTTGTATAAAATGGACAGGGACTCATTGACCGACAAAGCAAACATGGTCATTTTGAGATCAATTCCATTACAAAACAATGCAAGGGTTGAAGACTAATAAACCGATTACTAGGGATCTGCTGTGCTTATCCTTTGAAACGTCATCGAACTAACTTCTTGAGGCCTTTCACTGTTCGTCTCACAGAACCGACTTTGACTGTGAAGTCAGTGGACCTGATGAAAAGCAGGAACGGACAGAACCGAAAGGAGCACCACACCAACTGTTACCATGGCAACAATCTCATCATTCGGCGCGGGCAGACCTTCCAGATGCGGATCGAGCTCTCTCGCCCTTTCAACGCCAGTACAGACCAGCTTCATCTGGAGCTAAAATTAGGTCAGCAAGTCATCAAAAGTCATCATTCTTCCGGTCATCAAAATCTATGGCACCAAAACAATAAGTCAAGTGACAGATTTAATTGTCACATGAATGTATGAAGGCAAAACCTATGTCTGTGTCATAAGAATGAGCAGTAGTTGATTTTAGTAATTGATATATAAAATGGATGGATGGATAGATGGATGGATGGACATATGTTCTAAAACTTTACAATCTGCTTATCCAGCATTTTGCATGCTTTATTACAAGGTTTTATTTTTATTGTGTACTGTATGTGTGGGTACATGCAAGTTTTAAACAGAGTAGGTGTATGTGTATGGATGTATGCGATTACATTCTGAACAGCTTGACAATTTATGAGCAAAATTTCTGTAACTCACTCAGTCCATTTTCTGTTGTTTTTGAGATGAGACTGCCAGTGACTTAAAGTCAGACTTTCTCATCAAATATTTCAGTATCTGGAACCAAAACTCACTTGGTCCTCCTGTAATAGAAACAAAGAACTTTCGGCAAAATTCTAAAAAGTCTACAGAAATTCTATCGAGAAGGTATCTGTATAGCATGGATTTTTTTTGTGTTGGTTATCATGATTTTTGTCACCATAGCAACGAGGGATTATTTAAATCTTTTCCAATCCTATTCCAATCCTGTCCTCATTCATTCTCCCTTCATTCTTCACCACTCCATTTTCTTCTTCCATCCCCTTTTGCATAGCCAATTCCTATAAGTAGTAGTGATGTTGACTTAAAGGTATGTTCTTCAATCTCTTGTGTTGTAGGATCCCTGCCACAGGTGTCCAAAAATACACACGTCATCATTCCCCTGGTGAAGGAGCTACAGGACGACCGTTGGGAGGCCAAAATTGTGGAACAGAAAGGCAAGAAGATCAGGCTGTCTGTCAACTCACCGCCCACTGCTCTGATTGGCCAATACCAACTCACTGTGGCAACACAGAGTCCGGAGGGCATGGTCCTTTCAACATATAACCCCAGCAATGACATCTACATGCTTTTCAATCCCTGGTGTGAAGGTAAAAGAAACAAATTAAACGTATAATTTGTTAGCTTGAATATCCAGGGTCTTATAGATCACCGGACATCTTATCTGTCAGCAGAACATTAATGGAATGTTTATGACAACGTTCTTTAACACATCTAGGGATTGGCTCAGCTTTCAGAGACCAGCAGATGGTGGCTAAAAACAGTAAACAGAGGTTTATAGGCATCCTTTACATAGCCCGGATTTCATGAATCGATTAAAGCAATCTTGGTTCATAGCAAGCTATAAGCACGAATCAAAATGTTAATTGGGCAATAACTGGAAAATCAAAAAGAGGTGAATTGATATTCATCAACAGAAATAACATAATTGTAAAAATCAGCCCTCGCCAATAAGGTTCCTTCACATTTTTAGTATCTGTGCGCAACATTTAGTGGAAGGATGGTCACTTAAATGGACATTGCTGTGAAGTGACCTGTTTGCTTTTAAAGAGGCGCAGTAGATTTTACAAAGCTTGGTCATGACCCCTCACTGCTAACCATAATAAGCCCACTCAGATACGCTATAAATTCGCCCCTACATGCTTTCATCCTCTTTCTGCGCCTTTTCTTTAGCACCGACTCAGTCCTATGTGTGTTCTTCCTCTCTCAGGTGACACAGTCTACATGGAAGATGAAAATGAGAAGAAAGAATATGTCCTGAATGATGTCGGCAGACTGTACTATGGCACTGAGTACCAGATGGACTCTCGCACCTGGAACTTTGGCCAGGTACAGGATGCCACTTTGAAAATGTTTATATCTGGATTACTGAAATATATCTGAAATCAATTACTAATTGAGCTTTAACCAATCAATTCATTTAGTTCGATGAGGGAATTCTGCAAGCCTGTTTGTTTCTGTTGGACAAGAGTAAGATGCCCGTTTCTGGTCGTGGAGATGCTGTCAATGTGGTACGGGTTATATCTGCCATGGTGAGTCTGTACTTCCATGAATTATTGTCACCATTAATAATGATATTTAGGCTGGTATCTGTATCTTCAGTTCCATTACATATCGTGAACTGTATTTAGTAGTAAGTTACTTGATAAGGTGAAGTGAAATGAGTGAGGCTGGTTGGTGTCAATCATAACCACGTCCTCCCTTCCAGGTCAACTCGATTGATGATGACGGCATCATTGAAGGGAATTGGTCTGGCAACTATGAGGGCGGGACTGCCCCTACAGTGTGGACTGGGAGTGTGGAAATCCTGAAGAAGTATTACGAAGCGATGGGGAAACCGGTCCAGTATGGCCAGTGCTGGGTCTTCTCAGGAATCACCACGACAGGCAAGGATGCAGTTTCTGTTCATGAGTTTCAGCTGTGAGCAGTGCTTGTGTATCTGTGGACATCTGTATATTGTCTCACCCCATCCACTGCATACACTAAAAACAAACAAACAAAAACAAATAGGCTTTATTTGCTATTTGTTCAAGCACAGGTACATTGGTACTTTGGGACTTCTCTTCACCAACCTCATCTTGCTCTCTATATTTTGAGGGTTACAGCCCCAGGTCTACTAATGTACAGCACCCCTGGAGCTGGGGGTTAAGGGCCTTGCAGAAAGGGACCTGATCACCCAACATCAATACCCAGCCTGAATGGCAATAAATCCCAGCCAGCAATATTCCAAAACTTAATCGAAAGCTTTTCCAGAAGAGTATTCATCGAATATAACAGATTGAACAATTCCGGAATGGCTAATCAGAATGATCACTAGAGATTATTATAGCAACAATGGAGTGACCAACTTGGGATGTTGGACCAATTGGTGTCCACATACTTTTGGCCATAAAATGTTTCTCTGAATGTGTATCTCCACATAAAACCAAAGTTCCCATCCCTACCTGATTACAGAAGCATAACTTTCCACCATCCTGTCCCAGTGCTAAGGTGTCTGGGCATCCCTGCCCGCAGCGTGACCAACTTCAACTCCGCCCACGACACAGATGTCTCTTTGACGATAGATGTCTATTTAGATGAAAACCTGAAGCCCATTGAGGAACTCAACACCGACTCTGTGTGGTGAGAGTGCTCAGCCCTGTGACATCACATAATTCTGATTGTAGAAGATCCTTTCAGATTGATAATGTTATAATATTCATCCAGTGTTTATATGCTGCATGGAAACATTTCAACAATGGTAACAGGTTGAGCAATAGCTTGAGTTGAGTACTAGCCTATAGTTTAACTGGTCATCAGGTTTGTTTTCCTCATTCTAAACGCTTTAGTAAAGCTACACTATGTGATCAAAGTGTGGAAATACATTTTATTTTAAAAACAATTATGAAATTGCCACAACCAGGTTTGATTTAAATTGGCAATTTAGATGCTAAACCTATATGCTCTCTATTCCGTATCCCTCTATTCATTCATCTATAGGAACTTTCACGTGTGGAATGATTGCTGGATGGCACGGCCCGACCTGCCCCAGGGGATGGGGGGCTGGCAAGCCGTGGATGCCACCCCTCAGGAGACCAGCCAGGGGACCTTCTGCTGTGGTCCTGCCGCCATCACTGCCGTCCGCTTGGGCGAAGTCTACATCAAATATGACGCAACCTTCGTTTTTGCCGAGGTACGCCAGGACTGCCTTTCATTCCAGGTGCATTGGCCTCAACTCCAATCTTTCAGTGGAACAGTTGCTAAGACCACTCCTCTGGGCTGCAGGTCAACAGCGACAAGGTCTACTGGCAGAGGAGCGCCAACGGCACCTTCAAACCAGTTTACATTGAGGAGAATGCGACTGGACGCTGCATCCTCACGAAGGCTGTGGGCTCTGATGAGTCCAATGATATCACGCTCCTCTACAAATTCCCACAAGGTAGGTGGGAACTCGAGGGAGAACAGAGATTATAGTATGATGCAACATTCCTGGTTTTGCACAAACTTAGCCTATCAGACTCGTTCTATCATTTCGATCCTCAACAATCTAACATCTTAAGGGGGAGAAGCCTTGGCATATTTTAGAGGTGCAGGATGGGCTTATGATGATCAAGCGAAGGGGTCCACCACGCTAACCCCCCAATGCCCATTTCCTCCACCCCGTCCCTCTATTTTCACTCCTCAGGCTCAGACGAACAGCGCATCGCCGTCGAGACTGCCTGCCACTATGGTTCCAAGCCACAGGTGTATTCTTCCCCCCTCACCAACGACGTGACCCTGGAGGTCAATGTGAACGGAGAGGGCCCACACATGGGCTCCGATGCCCAGGTGACCATCGTGTTGAGCAACAAGAGTGCTGAACCAAGAAATACCACCCTCTACATCCAGGCAATGGTTATGTACTACACTGGGGTGCTTAAGGGCACAGTGAAAAAGGACAACATTCCTGTACAGCTGATGGCCAACGAAGGTGAGGAGCTTCATCTCAAAAAAGAATCCCTAAAGTGTCCAGAAGCTCAGTGGCAGGATTTCAAATTAAACAGCCACCAAATTATGTCCAGTTCTTATTTTAATTACCATGTTTAATTATAAATGTCCCATGTTCCTTTGCTTGGCCTCACAGAGAAAACCCTGAATTGGGTACTGAAGTACCAGGACTACCAGGGTCACCTGGTGGACCAGGCTGCGTTGATGCTGATGGTCTCAGGGCGGGTTGTTCAGACCAAACAAATTTTGGCAACACAGTACAATTTCAGGCTCCAGACACCGGATCTTACCATAATAGTGAGCTACAGCTCATCTCACGTCTCACAAAGTTTTCTGAGCACTATCTGTTGTTGTCATGTTAAATGTAAACTCTTTCATTAAACGCCTGCACTTTGGCCTCCCAGCCTGTAGGTGATGCTGTGGTGGGCAAAGAGATGGCCGCCAAGATCTCCTTCACTAACCCACTGCCACAAGCGCTGAAGAATGTGACAATACATGTGGAGGGCCTGGGACTCATGAGCATGCAAAAAAGAACTATAGGGTGAGGCAGCCTCTCCTGTCATCCTGGAAACACTCCTGTCCTCAGTCCTGCGATAATGCCCAGCAGCAATACTGCCCCTGTCAGTCTACAGTGTAAATACTCCATTAATGCCATCCATCTCAGCCTTACCTCAGCAAAGCACTCCACTGGATCATCTCAAAGGGTACAGCAAATTTATAGTGGAATAATTGCGGCATTGATAATCTGTATTTCACTGAATGTCCAGCTGGAGCAGGACTAAGGCTCAGCTTGAGAATGTCACACGCCAGATCAGCTTGGTGGTAAAATTTGCTGTCCCACCCTTGTAAGAAGTATGCTTTCTCTCTCTGCAGTGACATAGGCAGCCATGCCACGCTCACCCTGACAGAGCATTTTGTGCCCAGAGAGCATGGACCCAAGAAACTCTTGGCTTCCCTTGCCTGCAGACAGCTTACTCAAGTCCACGGGGTGGTAGATATTGACGTGAAGGAGCCCTCTGCTCGCCCGGCACAGTAAAACTGCACTGACTGTTCCTGTCATTTTAATGCTATTTCTGTCTATAGGATACAGTAACACTCCTTCTGACTCAGCATTATTGGGGCAGCCAGGTTCAGAGACAGCCAATCATGTCTAGCTGTGTGCATACAACCATCAGAGAGCTCTGGCCGTGATGGCCTGAGTCATGGGTAAAACCTTTGGCAGATCACTGGCAGCATGATGGAGTTTTATATCAATTAACTACTGCTATATTTATTTATAAGTTAGATGAGTCATTTGTATAACTAACTGTATTTCTTTCCCTTATTATTAGAAAATGTTGTTATGCAAATCAAATTGGACATGAGTTTTGGATACCTGGTTTGGGTTGGTTGTTTTTATGCTTTGTCACTGATGGAGTCTGTAATAGTCTTTTATTATTTTTTGTTATGTATTTATTTGCCTCCAGTCTGTCTAGGACAGTGCACTGCATAAATGTTTCGTCTTTAAATATTTATATTGCATTTTTTAGGTAACTTTAGTCAAAACTTAAATGTACTCTCTTCAACCTCACTTTTTAGCTATTTGACTGAGTCGATTATTTGGATAGGATCCTGCCAAACCTGGTGCTCTTAGTGTCCATTGATAGATAATGAAAATATCCAAAAGGTTTCCCCGTGTCTGGTCATGCCTAGCAAGAGCATAGTTCTGGGTAGGGATGGTAGGGACATGTCTCTTCCAAAAATGTGGAATTTACATGTGTGGTTAGGGGGTGGGGCTGATTTGGTCCCTACCAATGTTGAAACCAAACCCACACCCTTAGCAGCTAGGTTCTTAATTGTTATACAACTTACAGGCCAAACTTGACTGATGATGATGCCTTGGGTACATGGAATGACGCATGACCCAACGACGTAATCACAGACCCACTTGTTGGTACATGATGCATTTATGAGCCGTGTGTGCCTTTCAGTCAAGGTTTACACGCCAAACCTGGTTTACCCAGTTAGCTATTGCATATATCCAAACCAACATACACGTTTCACAATTGGTTTTATGAATTTGCACGTGAAAACAATTAGATTAATTCAGGTCAATAGCTTTGACTCAGTAATACCATGTGAAACCCCTGTCCGCAGGCTTGCTATCTTCTAGTGTGAGACATGCCAGCAACATGCTGATATTACAGTGTAGTAGAAGCCCTTTAATGCACAGCAGCCTTTCCGGACCATGATTCCTTACACCAGCCGACTGTGTTTATCTGATGGAAGGAATCTTCTTGTCAGTAACATCAATGGAGAAATTCTGTTTGATTTACATGTGCAGTTTTATTTAGTTAAATAACATAATATTTAATGTGTACTCCAACAAACGTGCACAGTCACAGGTCTGGAAAGACATTATAAGCTCAGGGTGCTGCAAGTCGGAACAATTGATAACGTTGATTGAAGTTCTTTTGCAGCATCTGTAACTATAAGAATAAGACTAATAAGAAACTAACTAATAAGAAAACTAGTATGAAAACATAGGCTGGCCTTTTTTGTTTTAAACTATAGGCATAGGCATGCTGCCCTACAATATTCTCACACTGCATTACCACCAACAACCAGAGGGGGTGCTGAAGCACCCTCGGCCCCCTTACTTCCAGCGCCATTGTACACAGTGAGAAGAGGATGGACTTGGAACTGGAAGTCAGATGACCAAGCTTGGCGTACCTGTTCCTCATTCTGTAGCTGTCCCTCATTCACGATGTGGTGAATAAATTGGCATGTACCATTTCATTTCAGCCACATGAGCCCATCCCACATTCCACAGCAAGCCTAAGCAATTCCCATTCATTTGGCTGTTCCATTCAGCGCCTGCCAAAAGTGCAGTCTTTGTTTTACATTTACTCAGTACACGTGGTCAGCCTCCTTACCCAACCAAATATCCTCACAAGGGGGTGCCATTTCCTCTGATAAACACCTCCTTCTCTGTCCAGTCTCAGGTTACATGTTGCTGTTTGCCATCCTAGTCAGACATACCTTAAAACCTTATGCTCATATATCTATGGCATTATGGTACAGACACATTGCGCGTTAAACGGGATTGTGCATCTACTCAGAGTACAATGGAAAGTAATGGAGTATTAATTCGGTAAATTCAGTAGAAAATACTCTGACACTTGCAGATAATATAAAAATATAATATATAGGTATACATAAGACATATGTACCTATTTAATTTTTGATGTGGTAACAAGAGAATAACTGACAGGCTTGACCAGTTTTCTGAAAAGAAAGGGGTGTAGCTCATCAATGAACAACTAACAAAAACAAATGGGGGAAAAATCCTGTTAAATCTCTAGACAGGCCCCTACAAGTCTTTATCAAGGGGTAAGAAAATGTGTTTGTTAAGATGAGTAAAAAAGAATGCAATTATAATGAGTGAAAACATATTTATTAAATAATGAAGAAATATTGTGCAGCAGTTTGATACTAATGGGGATATTCCTCCAGAGCTTATTGTAAATTTCATTGGTTACAATCAAAACAAACAACAATAATACAATTCAACTGTTTTTTTTTAAAAAAAAACTTACATTATATGGTATGGTAGGGTTTATAAGATTTACTGGGCTAATCCATTACTCCATACTGACCTCTACTGGATAAAAGTGCTACAGGATGTAATTTTTAAAATACAGACACAATAAAAAAAAACACAACAAAGTACAATACAGAGATTATAGTCAAAAAAACATGACAGGCTTTCAGCTGAAGATTGAAAATCGGGCAGGCAAGTAGGGAGCCAGATTCCCATCCACACCCTATGGCTGCCAAACTTAGAGCAAGGCACTTCAGTAGAAGTCCAACTACGTCCATCTCTCATGCACCATAGCCAGCAGACCTGGAAGACATGGAAACTTCCCCCATCTTTTCAAGGCTTCTCTTCAGTCCACACTGTCGCAGATGTTCCTCACCACTCTGTTGAACTTGTCTGGCTGGTCAGCGTAGATGTGGTGAGACGCTCCTTCTATCACCTTAGTAGTACATCAGTCAGCATGGGATCATTATCTCCAACACATCTGCCCCACACTAACAGCCCTGACCCCTTCCATTCAAGATCTGGATGCTTCACTACTAGAAATGTGCAGAGAGCCAAGTATCCGTATAATTATCTGCATTTGTTGAGGTAGCAAAATTTTTTGTATCTGTAGTCGAATAAAAATGAAACCGATGTATCAATCCAGTTCTTGTTTTTATTACACTTCTAATTCTAGGATTTTATAATATTAATATAAGTGATCTTCAGTAAACTATTGCTGGGTTTATGAAAATCATAAACCAATATTATATGTAAGTGTTCATAATTATTATAATGAAGTATGTGTATAACCATAATTTAAGGAGCCCCTTAGGTGTCATGGTAGAAGAAAATAATCTCGTAGTAATTCATGCTCTCAAACTGGTCATCCGTGCGCTCGAGTTACTAATATGCGTTTGAGTTAGTAAATGGCATCTTACTGATCATTCATAGAGACACTTGTCATGGAGCACTTGGCAATAATACAGATCTATTTTGATTTGGGATTGAGATACACCAATATACTTTGGGTTCTAACAGTCAAACGCAACACCTTGTTGTCTTTAGCGTCCCTTAAACGCATTTTAAGGGGAAACAGGCAGTTTAGACGCAAAAACTTTGAGGAGACTGCAGATGTCATACAATGTCAGCTGCAAGGTTCTGGAGTTCTAGAGATTTGTAATCTGCCGAATACCATATTCAGATTTGACTTCACCCCAATTCAGTGTCTGTCAATAACAGCTTCCCCTAACCACAGTCAATGTCCATCCTTCTCCCAGTCATCCGTCATTAACCTTCCCCTCTCATGCTCTCTGCCTCCCAAAGCAAGTCCTTACCCAACCATGCCAATGGGCACAACTGCAACGACCACCAACTTAATCCCCAACCCAGATAACGGCTCCCTGCTAAACCACAACAAACAACACTATGCACAAATGCTAACTCTCCCTATGATGACACTCTTGACGGCCCATAAAACCCTTCAGCCAGGGGCCACCATAGATAAGGTCACTTTTTCTTAAGGTGGGGGATATAAGAGGGGCCAACTTTATCATTAGCTAAAGATATGTTTTGACTCAGGGAGTGACAAAGGAAGTGGGCACTCTGAGAATCAAGCAGCGTTCAGCTGGTGCCCCTATGGTCCTGCCTCTGTATACGCCACTGCATTCCATTCGCCTGTGTCCTTAAAACACTTGAGATATGATAAAAATTAGTCTTGGGAAAAGTGGAAACCTCTTAATATCCATGGCACCATTTAAACCCCCACTCCCTTACCACAGTGTAAGTGTGACTCCGGGGCCTCAGCTGAGCTACCCTACTTCCCGTGCTGCTGTCCATCCAGGATCGTGCCCCGTACAACAGCGTGACTGGAAGGTCTGGTGGGAGAAGGTGGACCCTCTGCAGCATGGGCCTCCTGGCCCAGCCCAGGGACTCCGACATGGCTCTGAAGCCCACCTCCCCACTGGAGGAAAGACCAAAGATGGCATCCTGCATTCAAATGCAATTTTAAGCAAGCGCTGATGAAGAACCAACACGTGCAGAAAGGTCCTGTAACCGCTGACAGAGAAGGTCACATCCTATTTTCAAAAGATGTTTTTCCTACAATTTTGAAACTAGTTTGATGAAGACACCAAGCTTTAGAACAATGCTAAAAATCACCACTTTTCATTTGACGGAAGGTGGATGCATTGTCCTTGGGTGTGGCAACCTCTACAGAAGAACAGTTAGTGTGACTGCAGGAATTTGGCAAATATGAGATTACTTAAGATGTTAGAGAGGATGCAGGCCATAATTTTCCAGGAGAGCCATGAGTGTAGAGGGTGTCGTGATGAACATGGGTTCTACTGCAAGTGCATAAGAAAGAGCACACAGCACCTTGGCCTCTGCGCATTGCAGTGGTAGATGTACTGTGTCATGGTGTTGTCATCAAACAGGTCCTCGAACTTTCTCTTGAAGTCTGGCCGGAATCTCTGCACCAGTCCAGGACCTTAGGGAATTACACAGAGTAGGGCAGATAGTCAAATCAAGTCAAGTCAAATCACTTGACACTTCTTAACTGCAAGCAAGTGAAAATCTTGTGTTTACAACAGCAGCGATGATGTGGTGCAAATAAAAAACAATAGTGCAAAAAGGAAGTATACAAAAAGCACTGTAACAATAGTGTGCAAAATAAAACAAAGAAATACAATGAATGGCCATATGAATGTAAGTATGGATGTGGTGGTATGGTGTCTATCCTAGTACCTCAACAGACCTAAGACGATGTAATGGTTTCCCCCAAACTGTTTAACTAAATGCTTTAGTGTAGTGTTTTCCAATCCAGTCCTCAGGGACCTGCAGACATTCCACATTTTTCCTCCCTTCCAGTTCCCAGAAGGGGATTGTTTGGCATGGGGTTGGGAGGGAGCAAAAACATGGACCGACTGGGTGTCCCCGAGGACCGAGTTGGGAAACACTACTTTAGCATGTTATCGAAAAATTGTCCCAGACACGCACCCACAACCCGTAGCTGCCCATCTATCCTAGTCCTGGACTCTTGCATCCCAGTGTCTTCACACCTGCTGCTAACTCATTACGTTCTGCCTCTTCTCCTGCCCCTCTCTGCTGTCATTGACTGATGGTTGCTCCCTCCTTCTATGATCACTAAAATAGTACTACGCTGAATTCCACGCACGTTAGTAATGGTGGAAAACCCGCTACTTGCTGCTGTCCATTTTCATAGGCATCTGCCAAGGACCAGTGCCAAGCCCCCATTGCACACGGGCTCCCTTAAATTACTGACCTCCTATTATGGATTCCTATAACACCTTCCACCTGGACATCGTCCTTGTCTACCTTTTCAGTTTAAGCAGATATCTGATCACTCACTCCTTGAATGAACCTTAAAACCCCAAGCCACACCACTCTGAATCTATCACTTTATTTCTATCAATCATCTTATTCCTTCTGTCACCCTCAGGGCCGGCTCTAACTTTTCAGGGGCCCGAGGCAAAGCTTTACTTGGGAAGCTCACCAAACAAGAAAACTGATGGTCATTTCACTTCCTCCACAACACAGGTAATATGGGAGCCCTAGGCAACTGCCTATTTTGCCTACAGCTAGAGCCAGTCTTGGCCATCCTCCCATCTCAACTAATGACCTTAGTGGGAATAGAAAAGTGCCTGTTGCATTGCTAATCCCTGGATTTGTGAAAACTACTAGCTAATAACAACACTGATGAGGCCAGTAGAAATGAATCCGCTGTAAAATAGCTGTCACTGTGATCCACGCTGAGCAGTGCTGTTTGCCACCACTGAAAACATGCATTTGCTTTGGGCCCCTGAGGTCTGGGGTCCCCTATTGCCCACAAACAGTCACTACACTAAATATTAAACAAAAGCGTTTCTAATCTCGGACATACCGAAGCAGCCAGCTAGCTAGCTAAAATTTTCTGACTTTATTTGCTAGTTATTTATTTTGTTTTTGAAACCTCTGGGGGGGGGGGGGCAAGCGACTTTTTGAGTGGGGCCCCAGAAACGACAAACCCACCCTTGCCCGCGCTCACCCCATGGTCCTGCCGCACGTATGACGGCTAGAGGGTTGAACAGAGTGACAACAGATATCACAGCCTTCACCCAGCGAGGAAACTTCTGCTTCTTGTCATCTGTACCATCCACCGTGGGCTGTGGTCGCTCTGGGAAACCCCAAGGGTCAACCAGGATTAAGTGGCTGATCCTGAAGGCAAGGAGACAAGGAAGTAAAAGAGAGAATCCAACAGAGGGTGATTTTTTAATCTTTTATTAATTGCTTGTGTTTGGTGTTTGGGCTGTTTAACTGATTTATTACAATTCTACATAATGCATTTATCAACTTTTCTGCCCATAAAACATTATAGCTACAAGAGGGACAGATGTAATACAGGCAGAAATGCAGGCATTATAGCACCATCTCAAATATACTTTCTACTGCTCAGTAACACCTGAAATGAGGAAGAGCAAGAAAACCAGCCCATGCTCACCTCTCAGGGTACTGAATAGCATAAGAGGTTGCCAGGTACCCACCAAGGCTGTGACCCAATAATATCATACGTTCTAGGCCCAGTGCCCGCCTCCAGTGCTCAATGGAGCTAACAAACTTCTCTTCCGCCTGAGTTGCATCCAATGGGAAGGCAGGCCGGGAGCTACGGCCGAAGCCCAGGAGATCGAAGGCGATGACTGGCCGGGAGCGACACAGGGGGTCTAGGTTGCGAATCCAAAGCCCCACCCCTCCCCCAAAGCCATGGACCATCACCAGGGGTGTCTTAGACACTGGAAGAAAGGAAACTCTTAGCTTCAAGTGCTTTAAGACTGTTACTGCCTGTATCAGAGCAGGATATTCATAGAAATAGTCAGACTAGCTCGTTTGATTTAGATGGTTTTTTTCTTTGATTCCTTCTCATAAATGTCAGAGAAAACAAAGTCAGCCTCTACATGACAAAAAGATATAGAGAATGCCCTACCAGGTCCTACAGGTTTCTGAAAGTTCCTACTGGTTACTGTAAGAGTCCAGATCCTATCCTGAGTAGGGAGAGTGACAAAACGAGCCCAGAGATCATTCTGAATGCCTGGACAATGAGAAAGGGGCATATAGCATTAGCTTGACAGTCACATGCAAACTGCAACCACGACAGGCCACTGGGCTATCTCAGCCCGTGTAGCACCCTAGGCGTGGATCACCAGTCCTGACAGGCTAGATGAATCTTTCCATATTTACAGTGTTTGTAAGTGATAAAGTGGAAAAAGTCCATTTGGGAGCCTCACATAACATAATACTCTTATATACACTTAAAAAGCACAGTTTGAATTGAACTGTGAAGGGCAACCACCCATTTAGGGCTAATGGCGATGAAGACACTGACATGCAGTCTCACAAATCACACGAAAGAAAAGCTGGGACTCACGGGCAAGGATTTTCGCCTCAGTGCTCTTTAATAGTGACATGGAGGTTGGTCTCCAGGAGGGCCACCAGCCCCACCCTGATTCTGACCTGGGCACGTTCATCAAATGAAGAATCAGCACTCACACAGCAGCCGACATAATTCAATATGATATTAATATTAGCGCAGTTTCATAACAATGTTCGTTTGCCATATCAACAAGGCATTGTCATTACTGTGCTTTCAGGAACACAACAAACCTATAAATATGGTTATTTTCAAGAAGAGCTCATACGTGGATGGCAATGGTGGCACTTCGGAATTAAAATACTGTACAGTACAGTATTATAATTTTCCAGGACTAACATGGGTAAATTACTGAACAGCGCCGCCTTGTGGCTAATAAAATAAACATAAAACTCAACAGAAACTATTTCTTAAACACGTGTTCGCTGTACAGGAGACAAATTCGCGATATTTATTAATCGTACCTAAAAGTATCTCAGATAAAAATGTGCTTTATTAGAGACTTATTAGAGATTAATTAATGCGAGGCATGTCCATAGCTTTCTAAGTTCGACTCGGACACTTACTCTGTGTCAGCACCGTCATGCATCGCAATGCACCAAAGACACCGGGTCAAAAACTAGCATCCCTGCGAGACAGGCCTAAAACGACACAAATGCAGGATGTTTCATCTGATCAGTTGCTGTGGCAGTCCATAATGAAAGCTACGGGCGTCCGTGCTAGGATTAACCCGATGACCCAGACTGCTGGTTTCGTTACGTAAGCAGTTCATGGTCAAACCGGATAGAAAACCGGATACATATGAACAGATACAATGTTGCGTATATTACTACGTAACTGCTAATAAACAACCACCACCGGAGGGGATCTGAAAGGTTAGAGTAATATTCTGCAAAACTACATATACATCCTTCGGGCTCCCGCATGCGTCTAATGTTCTCTTCTGAATACTGACATTATTATTATTATTATTATTATTATTATTATTATTATTATTATTATTAATAATACATTTTTACCACCATGATGCAGCATGTAATTTCTTTATGC
>JAAGVU020000078.1:18109319-18125637 GCA_011763525.2 Mormyrus iriodes | reverse complement strand
CTAGCCCTACGACTTGGCACCAAAGTCAGTTCCGTGCATTTCATTGGCTAAGCTCAAATTCGGAAAGTATCGTTTACTAGGTGAAGAGTAATATGGGCCAACCAAAGAGGATTTCCACTGATGGAAAAAATTACAGAGGAGATTTCCCTTCCAGCCAGTAAATTTAACTGAGGGGGACTCCTCTATGTTATTAATTAATAGGTGGGTCAGGGGTGTTTATCCTGAGATAAAATCCTGCAGGTGGCCCTGGATCCATCAGCGTATTCCTATTAGGTATACCCACTATCAACTCTGAAGGGATCTTCTCCTGATACCTTCTACTTCCAATTTTCACCGGTAATTGACCTTCCTGTGTAATCGATATAGAACCCTGGGTGATTATGCAGGTGGGGTAACCACTGTCTGGCACCGTGACCAATAATAAGGTGTCAGGCATTGATGGCCCCGCCCATGTGATCAGCCCCTCCTATGCATTCTGTTTGGACCCTTGAATGACTCCTCCTCCCCCTTCCTGTGGTATACATGCACAGGGCAGTCCGGCATTGGTTAAATTATATACTGCACCAGCTGATTGTTACAATGAAGTCCCCCCCACCAGCTGAAGCCAACAAATGCCTGAAATAATGGTCTCTGGTATTCTACATATCCTAATTCTGGGATTATTGTTGTCATTTACAGTATGAGCTAGTGATTGCATCTACTGGAGAGCTACACTGAGAAGCTGCCAATGAAACATAGGTAATGTCATGTATCAATATATTTTTCAGAATGCATGCTCAAATGATTGCCTTCTCATTCACATTTCTACTTACTGATTTTTTTTATTTCACAGATTAAACATATTTTGTCCTTCGTTCATAAGGATACATACACAGATTGAGGTCGGAGACTAGCTGCAAAGCTTTCTCAGTTAGACTAATACACAGGATGTTTCTGCCATTTTACAAGAATTTACCGGTTTTTATCAGTTCAGGCTCTGAAATAGAGGAAATAAATACGTAGTTTCACATATGAGATCTAGCTAGTCGATAGTAACTTGTCAACCACAACATTAAACAATCCAATCCAGTCCAATCCAGCTTTATTTATAAAGGACTTTAAACAACCTGTACAGGACCAAAGTGCTGTACAGTAAATAAATTAAGAAAAATAGATAAAACAAAACAGCAACATACAAATAAGAACAAAATAAGAACACCTAATAAATAACAGATCTATATTAAAACAATATAAAAGAACATATAACTAACTAAAACAATCAAAAATAGAAGAGCTAAGGCAAACATCTCATGGTGTCAAAACATTTAACTGCCACAGTGCACAGGTAGTACTGTCAAATGCTAAAAATAAACTTTATGAAAAGTTATTTTGCTTGACTTTACAGTCAAAAAGTATTAGTTTCATTGTTAGCTGAATGCATTTGATTACCCTAAAAAACTTTACCTGTATACTGTTTTAAACATACTCAGAGTATGCGGAATTGTCAATATAATAACAGATTTTTTTTCGCTGATTTAACTTCATTTTTAATTTCAAACTGCTACAAGTGAGATCATGGATGAAGAGCTTCTCTCAGGCAGAAGGAAAATCAGCTCCATGTCATGTATAACAATTGAGGGGAAGTCTCAAAGGACTTACACAATTGATTTTGCCACCTGATTGAATACCCCCCAACCACAATGCCCATCTTCTTCTTAAGATTATTTTGAATGGGGACTGGTGTTAAATCACCACTAACATATATGGACCTTTGTCAGGATTAGCTCCTGACCTGCTCCTTTTGTTATGTCAGTTCCCTGGTTGTTGGCCATCCCAGTGTCTTTGGCTCCTAGTGGGTTCTCGTGTTCCCTGGGCTGCTGTGTGGTTTAATCGGCAGAGCAGACAGCTGCCATTGATACTCTCCATTTATTGTAATGGCCGGACTTAACCATGTTATAATTAGCTGTTTATTTCTCGTTTTACTTATGTTAGTTATTTGGTATATTTCTGTGTTCCTTGTTTTGCTCCCTAGTTGTATCATATTCAATTTTCCTTGTTTTATTTTCCCTTGGTGTTTGAACCTTTCTGAATCTGTTAATTAACCTTATCTGCTCCTCATTGCCCCTAGTCTGTTATCTATGTGTATATATATATGTGCCTGGCATTGCCTTCTTTCTGCAGTTGGTCATTTTGGTTATAATTTTGTGTTAGTTTTTGTGGTTTTAGTGGTTTGCGCTTTTCCTGGACCTTGCATCTGTTATTGTGTGTATGTGTGTGTGGATTAGGTTCATTGTGGGGACCAAATGTCTCCCACAATGTAATAAATACCTGTTTTTTTATGTTTTTTGATGACCATTTTTCAGGTCCCCACAAAGATCTGTGACTGCAATCAAAAAAGTAAAAATGCCCAGTCTCGTATTTTGTTTGGTTACTTATGGTTAAGGTTAGGGCTGGGTAGGGTTAAGGTCATCATGTTGTGATTAGAGTTTTCCCCATAGAAATGAATGGAGAGTCCCCACAAAGATATAATGACAAACCTGTGTGTGTGTGTGTGTGTGTATCTTCTTAGATGTATTTAGTGTTAGTTTACTTTGTGGTTAGTTAAAGTTTAGTTCATGTTCTTACTTACTTGTTTTGACTCCTTGTTTTCTGGTTCTCCCTTTGTGTTCCGTATTGTTTAATAAAACCCTGTTTGTCGAGATCTGCTGCGTGGATTGTCCCTCTCTCGTCATGCCCCGCCGTAAGATACCTTATATAGGTCACCATTGCCCCTTTCCTGTATTCAACTCCACAGCTGTACGGAATCATTTGTCTGTTCATCTCTTTTCATCCATTTCGCTGTCTTCCTGTGTGTTCTTTCTCAGTATCCAGTTGCCAATTTAAAATGTCGGTTCAGTAAAACACAGAGCAAGGACTGATGCTGATATCTTTGAAAGGCTCTTTAATAAAGAGCCTATTTGTATAGCTGAACACTGAGCTGTTTGTTCTGAGCTCTGTGGGGTAATCTATTGTATCTAAAGTGCTCATGCTACATCTTATACTGTTATTATATTCCATTGTTACTGTATTCTGCGGCACTTCTGTGTTTTAGAACACTGTACCAGACATTCCTTGATTGTCCTTCTTGTTTACTTTTCTGTTTGTATTGCTGTTTTGTTTCACAAGCTAATTAGTCGTGACCTGTCAGTCACATAACCAGAGGTATGAGAAAGTCAGTGGCCTCAATTGGTACACACAAGCACTTGAGGCTCTCAGCAGGAACACTCTGATGCAACATATTGATGCAGTCAGTGCACTAGGGACCAAATCATCTAGAAAACTGTCAGATGAAAGTCAGCCACAAGCTTTCCACAGGAAGAGGCAATGAAAAAAAATGTGAAGCACAGAGCAGCTCTGTTCTGCTGCAGATAAAAATTAACAGGTGAGAAATAACTGCGGTGCATTGTGGGTGTTTATAACACTATTGCTGCATGTCACTGTAGCTGTTACCACTATCTACACCATGCTCCATGATTCTCCTCACCTCATTTCTCATTGAGGACTTGGAGAACTTGAATGTAAAACATGGAGGCTAGATGAAATATTAACAAGCTCAGAGATTCCAAAGCTAGAGCCATTGTACTGTATTTTAAAGCAACACCTTAATTTTTTAACGCGGATGTTGCCTAGGAACAACTGAGACCTTCAACCAAGAATGCCCAAAAAAAGGGAAACATAATAGCAAGGGTTAATGTATATTGTTTCTGAACAGAAGACATATAAACACAATTGTGATGTCATGTTGTGTAGAGCAGCAGGTACTATGACATGTCTATAATCTTACACATATTATACAGTTAATATGTCTCTCGTCCATTATGTATCGCAACATCGCAATGACCACACATGCAGTGACGTACAGATGGGATTAAAAATGAATAATCCATCTTTCAGCTATTTCTCCATTATTATTATTATTATTACTATTATTATTATTATTATTATTAGTAGTAGTAGTAGTAGTAGTAGTAGTTAGTTAGACCATAGCAGCAGTATGGCAGTGAGTGGAGTTTGCCCCCTAGTGAAAAAAATCAAGCAGTTTCATGTTCCCAAGTAGTATAAATTTTCAAGTCAAGACAGGCAAACACTATTTATTTCAAATTACATCATACACCTTACTCTTAAATACAGCTCATAATTGAATGTTTAAAAATGTAATAGGTAGTATATGTACATGGAATTATACTCTACATTCAGCCTGTATATATCTTTCTTTGTTGAAAATCAAACAAAAGCAATAGTTTCTCTTTTATAGGGTAAAGTACCTCTGCTTATCCTGGGAACCAGCAACCTGGTGGAGTATTCTAACTTGCTCAGCCACACACAGTCCCTTTAGCCTGGAAGGGTGTGTGTCCTGGGATGGTACCACAATGTCCCCCTGCCTAATGCTGCCCGGGCCCTGGATAAGCTGGATGCATTGACACTGCCTCTTGGTCATTCCTTGTCTTACAGTGTCCAGCACAGTCAGAAAATGCCACCGTGCTTGTTTCAATATAAGCTCTAAGTTTGTTAAATCGAAGCACGTATTGCATGAGCTGTTGTGTGAAGGCGAAATACAAAAGGCCGTTAATAATAGATATGCTGGGAAAGCACTACAGACGCTGCCTTCACTCTTTCAATTCAATTCAATTCAATTCAATTTTAGTTTTATATAGCACCTTTCACAACAGAGCCACTCCAAGGTGCTTTACATGGGCGTGTTGTGATACACTACAACATCATTTGTAATTCTGCTGTTATTCAAATATTAGCTTTACACAAGATCTTCTCTGGATGATCATCAGTTTCACTGTTGCTGTGGGATATGGTAAGGAAGAATGTGTTAAATGTTAAGATTAACATTATATTCTTATTAACGAAATGTAGACGCATTACTTACTCATTCTTAATTTCTGTTCTGTGTTGTGTGAGAGAATTCTTCATCTTTTTTTTGCTCTAAAAGGATCCGATATAGACAATAGACATTTCATTTATGTGTGAACTGTCACTCTAGGTTATTACTTAAACTCCAAAATGATTTTAAATTGTAATTAAATCTATTGATGACTTACTGCAATATGCCCAGACCTTAGTCGCCGCTACAATGGTACAGACCAAGTATACCAGGACAGTAGCAGCCGAAAACAGCAGTGGAAGAATTTGCCTGTTGGGGAATAGATTGATCTATTGAGTGAATATTGGTGAAAAATACAGCTTAGACATTTCTGTGTGGTACTCAATATTGTCCAAGAGAATTAATTATGATTGCTTTCGTATAATAAGCTGTTTATCACATACAACATATTTTAATGCGAAGACACAGGTGCATGAGTCCTATTGATAGATTCATAATGCCAACAACAAAGGATACATCAAAGATTAAGTTAGTACCCTTTGTGGCTGCAAACACCTGACTCCTACGGGCTACAAATCAACAGGAAATGCCACGGATTCTGGGAATGTAGATTTCCGGTCCAGCCTGAGCGGCTCCTCCCTTTCCATTCTGCAGCCCCACACACCTGGCAGTCCCATTACCCACCTGCTAGCATTATAGCCTAGTCCCTTGAAGGCTTAAGTGTCTGGAAGCAGCACCCTTATTAAAGCTAACATGCTCACCTTTGTGGTACAGGCTTCAGCACCAAGTCCAGCGGCATGGTAAATGCCTCAAGTATCTTAGCTATTTCTGTGGGTGTGGTGAATGCTGAGGATGAACCAAATATACCAAATTAGTTCGAGAAAATGAAACGTCCTGTAGCATTCATTATTGGAAGGCTTCAAGAGGTACACAAGAGGTTGCCAGTTTAAGCCTGGCCTCAGTATGTCTACGGGTCCTTCAGCAAGGCCCTTAGCCCCCAGCTCCCTGTCGCCACTACAGGGGGCAACCGTTTGTGGCCAGCTTACTCTCACCTACAGAGAGCAAGCTGGGGGAGGCATAAAGAGAATTTCCTCATAGGGATCAATAAAGTATCCATTATTATTATTATTATTATTATTATTATTATTATTATTAACTTTTGTTGTTGTTGTATATGGACACCTTATTAATTGACTAACTAACCCACACCCATTGCTGACACAAGCATATAATTAAGGACACAGTCACGCAATCTCCTGTATCAAACACTGTCAGTAGAATGGATGGTTGTATAGAAGAGGTTAGAGCCTTGGCACCATCATAGGACACCTTCTTTCTAATCAGTCAGTTTGCTATATTTCTGCCCAACTAAGGGTGCCCTGGTCTACCGCAAGTGAGGTGATTGTGAAGATCAAAACGTCTGGGAGCAAGTTGTTGCAAAGTGGTTGGGCACACAAGCTCACAAAAAGGGACTTGATAACCTCACATCACCCAACCTGAATGGCAGCAGATCCCACCAGCAATGCTCTGATATCTAATGGAAAGCTTTCTCAGAAGAGTTGAGGTTGTTATAGCAACAAATAGTGGACCAACTTCATATTAATACCCTTGGTTCCAGGATGAGATGTCAGACAAGCTGGAGTCCACACACTTTCGGCCATATTGTGTAAGTTTAGCATTAAAGACTCAAAAGTTATTTCTGAATGCAACTGGCCAACCTTGATAGTCAAATACAACAATTCCACCATGTACTCAAAAGGCCGACTTACTTGTGTTTTGAGGCAGCACATTAATTTGGTAAAGGATGTGCTGGTTCCCAGCAACACACCAGTACCAGCCCTTGTCCTTCATCTCCACATCCCTGATGAACACGGTAAGAATACGGTATTTGTTGTCGACGTGCAGCTCCACCCCTTTCTGGCCCGTCACATTACTCGTCTCGGTCAAGCAAGAGCCCCAGTCTCCTCTCCGGCACCATTTCTTTTCTTGGTGAACATTTTCTTCACTGTACTTGCACTCGACAATCACATTGCCCCCCACCTCCACTGCTACATTGTTGTTGTGTGCTGACAGAGCGGGTGCACCTGAGCAGAGAAGTGGTGTCGAGAAGCTTGACATTGGGGGGGGGGATTTGCCCTGGCGGCAGAGGGGGTGGTGGCTCGGAGGGAGGGGGGTGCGATGTATATCGCATCCCCCTGTCCCGCCTATTTCCAGCACTCCTGGTGAAGGGTTTGAGAAAATAACATCCCCCAGTGGTGAGTCTGGTAACTAATCTGTTCACTATCCAACCAGTACATGGCTTTGAATTTCCCTCTCCATTAAATATAACAATAAACTAAATGAATGACCTAAAATTGATTTCTCAGTTACCATTTACCAGGGCTGGACTGGGCTTAAAAATCAACCCTAGGCTATTTCCCATACATGCCCACCAAACATATATTACTATGATAAAATTTGCCAGTTGGGGGGGGGGGTCCTATAAGGAATTTATCCAAGTCGGGGGGGTCCAGTCCAGCCCTTTACTATATAAATGACATATCGAAAGAGTCTTACCAGCAGTGACTGTCAGGTTTAAGTCTGCTATATATATATACGTTTCCATGGCATTGGTTTCCACACCACACAAGTATATAGCAGAGTCGATTGTCTCTAGGTTCTTTAAGACAACAATGAGTAGATGCTGGTCAGGGTGATCGCTGGTTAACACATTTCCCTTATTCTGTGGAGCATCAGAGCGCACTATGACCGAGCAGACGGTCTCTGATATCATCCTGCACCAATATTTTGCATGATCTTTGTACTGCTCATTGTACTGGCATTGGACAATTAGGTTTTGTCCTCTCTGCAGAGTGACTTGATTCTCCACCATGGCATTTCCTTGACCTGTAGGGGGCAGTATACACATGTTGAGTTAGTTGCACTTCATGAGTGTTTGAAACAGAGCCCTCAAATTTCCTTTGCTGGAAGGAATACTACTCCATGGGTGGTGTTACCTGCTGGTTGCAGGACAATATTGAGCCAGAGATGCTTTGCCGTACCACACAAGGAGTCGATGAAGTTCCCAGCTATGTCTTGGCTTGGTTGAAGCAGGTCCAAGAAGTTATTTAGGTCATGTACGCAATATTTTTTATCGGCAACCCCCAGAAAGTCCCCCATGACTTCGTATCCGATTCCAATGACATAGACTTTAATGCCACGTGTCTTCAGCTCTAGCAAGTTGTCTTTCACCGGATCAGTGATCGCACTGTTTGTGATGACAACCCCAATCTGAGGAACCCCTTCAATGGCCCTACTTCCCGCTGTCTCTGTGAAAAAAACGCTCGACAAGAAGTCCCGGCCCAATCCAGTCACAATCTTGGTGTCATTGATCTGGCGTAAGTTTTGAAGATGCCTCAAGATCTCTCCCTTTGTTTGATAGGTGTTGAACCTAAATTCTGCCTGAAAATTGTCACTGTATTGTACCAGTCCAAGTTGAACCTGATCAGGACCCACGTAAAACCTGTCCACTAAGGTATAAAGGAAGTCCTTGATCGATTTGAATTCTAGCCACCCAATGGAACTTGATCCATCCACCAGGAAGAGTATGTCTGCCATTATTCCCTGTGGGCAGACTGAAGGGGGTCCTGCAAGTTACATGGGGGTAGCATTGTTAACATTAAAGTACCCAAGAAACAAATAAACGTCTCTAAAGTAGAATCCTGGGATGGATTACAAGTGAGGTCCTAACTGAAAGTTCTTCACCACACATTTACATAGCTGTGATGTTACTGATAGAAGTATATGGATGTGTGACAATGGATAAAAGGTATGTATCTAGAATCAGTGGTACTTATATGGCAGTAAAACTGTTCTACCACCAAGTACCTTCAATTACAGCCAGTAAGAAGGAAGTAGTTGTTTACTCACAGTCACTTATAGTTATCATATTAGGTACCGGCAGGTAAAAATTGAAAATTGGCCCAGCTTAATTAATATTTGTGAATGTTTTGTTTTGATACAAATTGAATTTCAAGTCATTGTCTTCAAAGGTTTTTGAGATATGGCTATTGGGGTACCTCCTGACCCGATCATGGGGACCTCACTTTCATTTGCACAGCTGTCAGTTGTGGGGAGGTGGGGGGACTTTTTTCAGGCTTTATTTCAGCACCTGGGCATTTTGTAGGCTTCCGTGAGAAAACTGAGAGTGAAATTAACCAATACTTTTGGTTGAAATTGTAGAAAAAAATAGTGTAAGTCAATGTTCAATGAATAATTTCAGTTAAGTTTTTTAAATAACTAAAGACAAATTATAGTTTCGCAAAAAGAATAAGAAATACTTTATTTTCATGAGGATGATCATTTAAATGTGACATTTCTGGACAGAGAAAGGATGACTGATGAACGTGAAGCATTTTGGCCTAGTTTTTATACTATCTTCCAATCAATGAGCTTTTACCCACCGGTACCTAAATATTTCAGCACTATGTGACTTATTAAGTCCTAGTCAAATCAAAAACATAAAAGAAGGTGATCGTGAGCGAGCGATTACATGTTTATGTCGCTTAAGCGGGATTACCTGTGAGCGTGAGCGAGTGATTACATGTCTGTCGCTTAAGCGGGATTACCTGCGAGCGTGAGCGAGTGATTACATGTCTGTCGCTTAAGCGGGATTACTTGCGAGCGTGAGCGAGTGATTACATGTCTGTCGCTTAAGCGGGATTACCTGTGAGCGTGAGCGAGTGATTACATGTCTGTCGCTTAAGCGGGATTACCTGTGAGCGTGAGCGAGTGATTACATGTCTGTCGCTTAAGCGGGATTACCTGTGAGCGTGAGTGAGCGATTACATGTTTTTGTCGCTCAGGTGGTATTACCTGTAAGCGTGAGCAATCGATTGCATATTTATGTTACTCAGGTGGGATTACCTTTGTCCAAGGGCAGCATGAGCTCCGCTGAGTCACACAGGAGTTCGTTAAATTTCTGGAAGACCTCTTGAAGCTTACCGCTGCTGGTTTTGTGCATTTTCTTAACGTTGGAAAACATTGTCCATTTATCTGTGTTAGAATTATACTCTATACTGTGCACTGTGATTCGATGCTTTACTAGCGCTTTAGGGGGATTTTTGAATGTGCTGTGCACCTCTGTGATGTACACCACAGTCTGAGGCACCCCTCTTCCGTACCTTCCTCCTGCTGCCTTTGAGAACTGGTCAAACACTATTAAATTATCATCCACCATAGACCAGTTTCTTGGTGGTAGACTTAGGTTTCGTATTCTGGTTTTAATATCTTCCTGCTGATGGGAGGTGTTGAGAAGGAAAGCAATGTCTACGTTATGACTCAGTGTAGACAATCCAATCTGGAACTTATCTTCACCCACATAGAAGCTGTCCACCAAAGAACACAATAAGGATTTGACTGCACTTCCCATTTTACTGTCTTCCAAAAGATTGCTTGATACCAGAAACACAATGTCCATCCTGGCCCATTTTGAGCAGGCTGCAATAAAGAGCACAGGAATATAGCTGCAGAAAGTGGAAATCAAACATTCCATGCTAGCCAAGCTATTAATTATTTACTAGACATGTTTCTAATTTTAATCTGTGGGGATTTCACTTACACTATTCCAAGAGAATTTTGTATTTTGCCTCTTTCTGCTTTACCAAAACTCCATAACATTACTGGATAATTATTTCTCACCAGACCATTAATGATAACATTGCAACTCAGATAAATAGAAATTTGTAGCTACAATGCCCTGTTTTTATCACCACTTCTTGATGTGTAGTGATAGTGTTTTGCAACTCTTGTAACTTATGTCTGAGATAAGGTGAGTCTTAGGAGATCTTAGTCAATTTGTTGCAGAGTTGCAACCGTTCAAGTGTCCTTTGAAAGCACACATGATGCAAAAGAGAACAGCATGTAATGACCCGGAATGCTAAGCTAAGCTTCCTGTCCAGACTCTGGACACAAACGACAGCATCAGTAAAACAGCCTTAATTCACAAGGCTTCCTTTGATATTTTCCTTACTTAAGAAACAAGGTTTGCTCAGGGACAACCCCGCAAATGACTTGGGGAGAGGGGGCACATTCAGGGGCCCCATCAGCTCAGCTCAACATTGTCATGGTGACCATGCACTAAAGCTACGTACCATTGTAGGCAGCACAGTATGCATGCTATGTGTGTCTGGGCATGGCAAAGTTGGGAAGTTACCTTTTTCTGAGGTTTCATTTATGTGAAGACAAGACAAGATGACGATCGCCGACAGAACTCCAAAAATGGTGGCCATTTTTACTCTCCCTACCTGAAACATTAAGGTACATCATGTGTGCATTTATATAGTACGTAAGCTTTGATTGCAATGCGGGCACACAGTGTAAGAACAATACACCCAGAAATTCACATCCCAACAAACTTGACCTCTATTTCTTTTATTTGTATATTTTTTATGAAAATATATGAGTTATTAAAGGATATGAAACATTTACACCAGCCTGGGGTGAGACACTTTGCTGAGGACGTTCTGTAAGCAAAATCTTCAAGGTGTCAGTCATGACAATATTAAATTGCCTCAATCCTCCATCTACTTAATACAACCCCTTCAATACAAAAGGATTAAAAACTATTTTGATTTATAAAAACTATAGACAAAAGGTTGATCTTTCTACCTTTACACATCAACAAGCATTACTGTCTTCAGACTGTCTTAAACAAACATTTATTTCAAAATGTTTACACTCCTTTCCCCTCAAAAAATACATTTTTGCTTTCACTAGAACAATCTCAAATGGACCTCTAATACAATTATAAAAACAACTCCTGATTAAGATTTTTAACTGAAACTGTTTCATATTATATACATAAAATAATGGCTATGTGGTAAGGGGTTAATTTAAAAGTGTCCTTGAAAATACATTCATAAATAACAGGACTGAATTGTGCCATATTAATGCCAATAAGCACATTTATTTATTAGCTTTACTATTATATTAAATAAAAAACCTGAAATGTAATGGTGAATCTATTTATTGTATGAAAACACCACTTGTTATATAATTTTAACATGATCATGACATATTGCATAAACCGCACCGCACTTTTTTGTTAGAGTTGTGCGGAATAAATAAAATGCATTCGTCGCTGTGCCTTATCTAGCTTACTGAAGGCTCGTGTCATTCTAACCAGCATGTCTCTGATGCATTGACAGGAGGTTGGCGTTGCTGATCTGTGAAAATTGCGCCTACCTGTTTATTGTGAAAGATGACAGGCAGGCTGCAGCCACCTCGAAATGGATGGCTGGCGATTCACGTTCTAATACTGTCATTGGGCTGCACGTCTTTCTCACACACAAACACGCGCATGCGTGCATGCATATACACACACATATACATATACACACACAGACCTGTACTCATATCTTTGTGAGAACTGTCCATTCATTTCTATGGGCAGAACCCTAATCCCAACAATAACAACCGTAACACCTACCCAGCCGTAACCTTAACCACAAATAACCAAACGAAATACAAGACTTTTGGCATTTTTAGTTTTTTGATTGCAGTCACAGATATTTATAAAACTGAATTTCCCCTTATGGGGACCGGAAAAATGGTCCCCACAATGTCAAAATAACAGGTTTTTATCACATTGTGGGGACATTTGTTCCCCACAATGTAATGCATTGACCCACACACACACACAAACACACACACGCGCACACACACATACACACACACACACTTTGACTAATCCCAGTCTGTCACAAAGGAAATTCTGTTTTCTAAACCATCGCATTCCTTGTGTGGAACAATGTCCAGATACCAGCTCTTGGTTCTTCCAATTCGTGTACAACTGTTCATACTGCAAAGCTGCATATTACACTTTAATGATTTGGACTTTATTACATGGCCATAGACTTCATGTTTTATCTCCATGCATATGCAATGGTTGTGAAGGTGGATTGCACAATCTCCTCCTTTATATACGTAATGAAATAATATCAGGCTATCTCAGCTGTCCGGGTCCCACAGGCCTATCCTGTGGTTTCATGTAGCAGATGCAGCAGCGGGGTGTGATATTGAGATAGAAGGGTGTTCAGTACAAGTCAATAATCGTGACAAAGCATCTTGCGAGCTGTGTAGCGCTGGTGCATCTTTCCGCATTTTGATGATTGCAGTGCGATGCATTTTTCTTGCGAGTGGAATGTTCTTTTCTGTGAGTCCAGTTAGTTGCATTCTGACTGATCGCTCACATGTGTAAAGAATGCTGTTTTTAGCTTTAAATTTTTACATCTCTAAGGCTTATTTAAGAAAGAGTCGGGGCTTCAAATATCTGTGCATTTTTGAAAAGTTTGCCGGATTATAAAAGGGCTTGCAGCCTAATCACAATGCTGAAGAGTGATCTTTATATTGTGCCTTTAACTTCTGACCTCAAAGACTCAAGGGGGAGCCCATCCTCCAGGAGCCGGCCGAGGAAGTCAAAGGAACAAGGTGGCAAAGTCCTAATTTACACTTTCCAAATTTTGAGGTTTGAGTCTAAATGCAGAGGGCAGCTTCTGACGGCAGGATGAACTGTGGTACAGCAGCAGGGCAGCCCGGAGAGACGTCACAGGCAGGAGGGTGGGCAGGCCAGAAGGACATCACGGGGCGTAGAGATGTCATAGGCAGCACAGTAGGCAAGATAATTGGGAATGCAGGCATGGGGAGAACCTGAGATGTCAGCACTCCAATTCCACAAGGGAGTGTGAGGTTAGAGTGACAGCACAGACAGTTCACTTTGTCCAAAGCCAATGGCACCGATCCCCACCCAGCTCTACATCTAACACTATAGATCTAACTGGGAGTGAGAAGTTAGCTAGAGCTAGAGTCCTTATAAGCTAGACTAAACAAGTGTGTATTAGTCTAGACTTGAATATTGAGAGTGAGCCTGAGTCTCACACATCCGCTGGGAGACTATTTCACAGCTGTGGAGCTCTGTAAGAGAATACTCTGCAGCCTGCCGTAGTTCTCTGTACTCTAGGTACTAATATATACCCTCATCCTTGAGATCGAAGCTGGTAAGGAAGGTTGTTAGAGACCAGTACTTCTCTAAGGTATTTTGCTGCAAGGTTATTCAGTGCTTTATAAGTTAATAGCAGTATATTGCAATTAATCTGGGACTTAACTGGAAGCCATTGAAGGGAGCACAGGGCTAATATGATCACATTTTTTTCGTTTTTGTAAGAACTCTGGCTAAATGTGTGTGCACACTTCTCTAAAATTGAAAGTCTCACACCAGCCAGCTGATCAAAGTTGGCAGCACTGGGACAGTATAGGGACATGTCCCTACCAAAACTGTGGGAGTACTGTGTGTGTTTAGGAGGGTGGGAGTTTCAGGGCCGATTTAGTCCCTACTAATGTTATAAGCAAACCAACTCCCTAGCCATTACAGGACACACACACACACACACGCACACACACACACACACACACACACACACACTGCAGGCAATTCAAAGGCATCAGTCTTTGGAGTGCAGAAGAAACCAAGGGAAATACACACAACACAGGGACAGCATGCAAACTACTGGTGATTCATGTCCCCAGACCAGCCCTGGATGTCTGTGGAGACAGGGCTACCCTCTGTGCCACTCTAGACAGATTCATCTATCATTTAATATAATAAACAGATGTTTCATTGGCAGTGGCACATTTAAGCCCAAAAAGGCAGGTTAGAAGATCATCAAATCATCAAATGTTGTCATACATGTGGTGCACATGTTGTGATGAAACACACACTTGGAGATTTTCTCTCTGGAGAAAAAAAAAGGTAAAAACGAAAAAGAAAACATATCCATTTATGTTCTTTAACTGTTTATCCAGTATAATATCACACAGAGCCTGGAACCTCTTCCAGGAAGCTCAGGGCATGCGACGGAGGACACGAGTCTCTTACTCACATCACACACATCATTTACACATCAGACAGTTGACAGTCACCAAACCCCGTCTGATTACACCACCCACGGAAAACACGCTGCAAGCTCCCCCCATTCACAATTCCCAGCAATCGAAAAAGACATATATAAGAGCATAAAACTTGCAAATCATGTTTATGTTCACGTCATTTAGCCAATCGAATATATACGAAGCGTGAAGCGTTTTAATTCAGCAGCATGTCGAAAGGTTTCTGAGAAAAAAAGGCGGGGCATGAGGTCAGTGATTGTACTGCAGAGCCAACATGACACTGCGTCTATAACCACTGGCAGCAGGGAAAAAATAAAAAATAAAAATATGGATTTAAACAAAGTCCTCAGAAAGCAGCAGCGGCGCATTTCTCGCCTGTTTTCATAACAGCATTATAATTTATTATTTATGATCGGCAGGCGGCGGCGTTTGCGGGGACTGTACATGATGGAGACGTGATGTTTCCCTCGCAGGCTGACATGTTTCGGGGATACCGCTTTCACGTCCTAAATGACAAGGGTAGTTCGCCTTAATAGATCTGGACACATTTGGCATGGAGATCAGCGGGCGGCCAATGCGTGGATTTCAATGATAATCGGCGCGACGCGGGAGTGAGCAGCGGGCATCTGCTTTTTATCCATCGCTGGAGGTAAAGCGTATTCCTTTGCTGATGCTGCAATAATAATAATAATAATAATAATAATAATAATAATAATAATAATACACCGAGTTCACATGGCCAATACGTAAATGCTGCTTTTATGGCTTTTTAATGCGTTTCTCTTTTCAATTTGACAATGAAATTAAATGAGCATCATTTTTAATATGAATGAACAATATGCTTCCATCGATTGCATTCTTTGTATGTAAGCGTTATATAACCACACTATAATTATTATGTTCTCATTATATACGCGTACTTACATGTAGGCCTATATGTTTTATTACGATATAATGCGTTCCTAAAGGTTCGCCTTTATTTATTTTAGATGTGTAAATACTACGGGCACATTCCGTCGCGTTTTTGTGATGAGGAAAAAGGAGTTGCGAATGAGCCGGTGTCGATGGTTTATGTGTGGTTAATTATTTGGCTATTTGCGTGGTTGATCTGTGGGTTGAAAACGGAAATAGACCATAATGTGCACTTTCGACCGTGATAATGATGAAGAATTGATGAAAATGAATTGGGCTTGATGAAGTCTCGGACTATTAAAAGGAGCGCTAGACTTAATGAAAAGCGCAAATCAATTAGAAGCTTTTTTGATATGTAGGATATGTAATGTTAAAAGTCTGGTGGCACCAGCCAACTCTGGTGTGCGGAATTTGGACGTTTTGCCCCTATTTCTATTGCAGTCAAAAAATATGCAACAGGGTGGAATTTGCATCTGAATTGCCAGTAATGTGTGTGTGTGGGGGGGGGGGGGGGGAAAAGGTTTAGCCAAAATCTTGTTTTTTTGTTTTTGATTTTTACTTTTTTTATGCAAGCCACACATCTTGGGGGGGACCTACAAAATGTTCCCAACAAAGTACGGGGGGGCCAAA
>JAAGVU020000078.1:18096864-18107486 GCA_011763525.2 Mormyrus iriodes | reverse complement strand
GTGTGGGTTTGTGGTTTTTTGGGGTGGTGTGGGGGGGGGGGGGGGGGGGGGGGGGCGGATTAGGTTTAGCCAAAATCTTGTTTTTTGATGTTTGATTTTTACTTTTTTGATTGCAGTCACAGATCTTTGTGGGGACCTGAAAAATGGTCCCCACAAAGATCTGTGGCTGCAATCAAAAAAGTAAAAATGCCCAAAGTCTCGCATTTTGTTTGGTTACTTATGGCTAAGGTTAGGGCGGGGTAGCGGTTATGGTCGTCATGTTGTGATTAGAGTTTTCCCCATAGAAATGAATGGAGAATCCCCACAAAGATATAATTACAAACCTGTGTGTGTGTGTGTGTGTGTGTGTGTGTGTGGGTGTATGTATGTGTGTGTGTGAGAGAGAGAGAGAGAGAGAGAGAGAGTGAGCTTGTGCCGTATGATAGACTGGCACCCTGTCCAGGCTGTCCTCTGACATCTGCCCTGAGCTACCTGGTCATGTATCATGTATCATGTGACCCTGTACTGCAAAAGCGCTTATGGAAGATGGATGGTTATAAATGTCTGAAATGCTTTTGTTGATTACCTTAATGCTTCTATAATTAATGCACCATGACCCTGTAATAAGTAAGCAGATGACAGAGAGGTCACAGCATGTACTCGCTGCCAGCAGGGCAGTGTAACAAAAACACACACATACTTGCCCCCCTCCTCTTTGGCTCCTAGGCCCCACCCATGTCAGCGTGATGTCCATCCCGCAGCTCTCGCTCCTTGTCCTGGCCCTCCGCGCCCTAGATGCCACCCCGGCCCTGGGCTGCCCCACCGGATGTCGCTGTTACAGCCTGACGGTGGAATGTGGCTCCATGGGACTTAGGGAGTTCCCCCAGAATATTCCGCCCATCACTCAGGTCAGTTCCTCATCTGCGGCCACGCCTACAGCTCTGAGGGGTTACGGCCAGACCAGAGCCACCGGGGAGTGGTGTCTCCCTCTCCCCAGCGCAGGGTCAGATGTCCATCCAGCGCTCCCTTGGAGCATTTTTTTTTTCCTTGTTTACTTGGATTAAGCAATTTGGCCATAACGTTGTGTTGTTGTATTTTGAAATCAATGCAGAACATGTGAACAAACTGGTACCGCAAACAGGAAAGGCAGCTAAATTACCAGTTTAGTCTGAACCAGTTTGGACCAGAAACAGATGACTGAAGACCAATGCCTCCTTCTCTCATCCACTGCCCCACGCAGACCATCTTCCTCCAGGACAACGCCATTGGACAGGTGCGCTGGCGGGACTTGTCGCAATTGGCCAGCCTACGCTACTTGTACTTGCAGCACAATGGACTGTCGGCGCTGGAGCCGGGTGCCTTCCGCGGCCAGGGCCAGCTGTTAGAGTTGGCGCTCAATGGTAACCGCATCCACCTGGTGACACCCGATGTCTTCCTGGGGCTGGCACACCTGCGCGTGCTCTACCTAGCGAGCAATCAGATCACGCGGCTGCAGGACTTCACCTTCCGTGGGCTGCAGGTATGAAGGGGGGGGCTGACTGGTGATTTCATTTATCGTATAGTCGAGGTATTGACATGAAATTATTTGTTTTCATTTTGCAAGCATCTTCTGATGAAATAAGCTTTGCATTAATGATTTAAAGTAGTTCACACTTATACAGGAATAATATTTAATGAATACAAGTTTTACAAGAGGTTGCATATGATTTATTTGAATAAAAGGTATTTGTTGTTTTACTGAGATGAACATAATTAACAGGATAATATTGTTATGTTGTAGTACTGACATTTCACTATGATTGCTCACTTTAACGTATATTAGTGAACAAATCAGATATTTAGACCCAGGGACGCTCCTTGACTTATGATAGAGTTACATTCCAATGAACTATGTTATAAGTGGAATATATCGCAAGCAGAATAGTAGAATGTGAATATGATAGATAGATAGATAGATAGATAGATAGATAGATAGATAGATAGATAGATAGATACTTAATAAGTAAATAAATACATAAACAAACAAATAAATAAATGATTGGATAGATAAATAATGTGACTAACTACATATCAGTAATTGAAATGTAAATAAACAAATACAAGATTAAATTGATGGGGGGGCAGTACAATACTGCACAACGCATAAGATGTTTACACTCGCATCACTACAGAGGCTCAAAGAATAGCTGTGTGGATGCTCCCCCCACCCGCCATCAGTAGAAAGTATTGCAAGGCATATTGCTGCCCAGAAGCAGATCAAAATCCAAAGTTGACTACTGAATGTGCATCGCTTTTTGCATAAAGTCGAATCATCGCAGAGCGAGGAGCATCTTTAATGGCTCTTTAATGCCCCATATCCCAGAGGCTCCAGGAGCTCCACCTGCAGGAGAACAGTGTGGAGGTGCTGGGGGAACAAGCTCTGGCGGGTCTGGGTTCCCTGGCGCTGCTGGACTTGAGTCGCAACAACCTGCACACACTGAGCCAGGCATCGCTGCGCCCACTGGTCAGCCTGCAGGTACTGCGTGTCACAGGTGAGGGTGGGGCCTCTGAGAAAGGCATTTTGAAAGGGAATGAGAAACACACATATAAAAAGGTTTATAAAAAAAAGGGCCATGTTCTAAATCTACATTCTAGATCTACATAACCTTCCATATATTATTGGCAGACCAAAATAGAAGGTGTTATTCCACAGACGATCACTATACTATAAGTAAATGTGGATATGACTGAAATTTTTAAGTGCTTCTGTGCATTGCGTATCTTGATTACATTCTGCTCACGTAATCCTATAATCCTTCCTGCCCGCAATCCTATAATCCTTCCTGCCAGCTCATTTGTTTTTTTCCACATTTGTGTTTTTTTCCCATTCGTGCAGCTGTGTTCGCAAACTGACGTAAATCTTTTCTCTATTTTCTCCCATAATTCCCCATTGATTCAACCCATCTTCCCCTGCTTCCCGACCCGGTCACCCCAGGCAATCCTTGGCGCTGCGATTGTGCGCTGCACTGGCTACGCAGCTGGATCGATGAGGAGGGCCAGCGGCTGCTGAGCTCGGCTGACCGTCGGCTGGTGTGTGCCGAGCCGCCACGCCTGTCACACCTCAGCCTGGTGGAGGTACCCCGGAACAGCCTGGTGTGCATCCCGCCTGCTGTGCGCCTGCAGCCGCGCCGGCGCTCCCTGCGGCCTGGCGAGAGCCTGCGTGTGTCCTGCCAGGCGTCTGGCTATCCACAGCCGCAGGTCACTTGGAGGAAGGCCACCCAGGACAGAGCCAGGGCCACACCCCAGGGGCTGACGCAGGAAGTGGCCCCAGAGCCTGAGGCCACGGCACGAGCGGCCGCCGACAGCCAGGGGGAGTCTGAACGATTCGGCCCGGACATGGGCAGCGGGATGCTGTTCCTTAGCAATGTGACAGAAGCCCATGCGGGGCTCTATGAGTGCGAGGCTTGGAATGCTGGGGGCGTGGCCCGGGTGACCTTTCACCTGCACGTCAATGCATCACCATTCTCATCCTCCTCAGGCTCGTCCGCCGCCTCACCATCCTTGCCCTGGCACCCCTGGCTGCAGTCATCCCACCCAGCGCTGATGGACGTCAGCAGGGAACCTCTCTATGCCCTTGGCAGCATGGATTTCAACGCACTGGGTGCTGCTACCCAAACAGCCATCGCTGCCGGTATTGCCCTGCTGGCGCTCACCGCCCTGCTGCTGGTAGCCATGATCTACAGCCGTCATCGGCAGCGGCAGAAGGGCCAGCAGGAGGAGAGCGTCCTCTATGTCAACGACTACTCAGATGGGCCCACCACCTTTGCCCAACTGGAGGAGTACCGCGATGAGCGCGGCCATGAGATGTATGTGCTGAACCGCGACAGGCCCGTTCTTCCTCCTCCCCAGCAGGGGGTGCTGCCGCCTGCCGAGTCCCCGCAGCACCGGGCTCCGCGGCCAATGAGCCGGATGGCAGGCGAGGGGGAAGAGGCAGCGCCGACTATGAACGTGGAAGCCGAGGAGCTCTTCCTGAGCCAAAGCCTGCTGTTTGACAAGCAGATCGCCTACGAGATCCACTGCTGAAAAAGATGGAAGCCATTTCCCAAGAGCATACCACAGTCTTGGATGGCCGGAACTCAGCACTGATACATGATGAGAGGTCCATGTGGGGTGGGAGAGCTGAGCGAATGAGGATGGCGAGACCACATACTGAGAAAACCATCAAATGAGGTTGTGGCAGAGACCGCAGAAGGAAGATCATGAATGCACCAAAACAAGAAGTAGGCTGTGGCGAATGAGTAATTATGAACAGGAGAAACCACCATGAAAGAAAACTAGAGAGGCCATTGAAAGGATGATAATATTATTATTATTATTATTAATAATAATAATAATAATAATAATAATAATAATAATCCAAATGAATACACCATCACTAGAGAAGAACACTGGCTAATGTGATGGTCAATAACAGCAGAATCGTAGCTGTGACAGACTTCAGAGCATCTGAAACAGAAATCATACTTGTCAAACCACAACAAAAGAGGCAGTTGCTGTCGGAAGGATCCACACCAGTGAACCATGGCGAAAAACCGTGCTGACGCAACAATGTGAATACTGCTAAGAGTATAACTACATAAAACTGTAGCTACATCAAGCTATGTGAAGACAAAGCTTGTGAGTCTGGACCAAAGCATCCAGCTTTATGGCCCCGTGTTTACACTGAGTACAGAGTCACAGAGCAAAGCGTTAAGGTGTTGATTCTCACTGCGCTTGATTCTGTCCACCATCCTGTCCCATTGCTTTCTTTCCTTCAGAGGAGAACGTCCTGTTGTGGAGCTTGCATGGTGAAGCAGTTGCACGGTTGGTGTACAAACATTTTCCCAACAGCCACTTTTGTGTATATTCATCCCGCTCCCCCACCCCCAAAGAAATGTCTCCTTTTGCTCAGACATGGAGTGTGGGATTTTTACTGGTTAAGCGATGCACAGATATCTGCAGTGCAGTGCCAAATTTGATAAATGTTTCACTGAAAAATCATTGTTGAGAGTGGTGCAGAAAGTACAAGCTTTGCTGTGTTTATATGCAGTATTGGCAGAGGACAGCATTGAGAGCACTGTGGTAGTACGCACAGAACAAGGATTAGTATTCTGAAGTTTATTATTATTATTATTATTATTATTTTTGCATTCACTGACAAAGCTACTTGTGAAGTTTGTTTATAATAAATATGAAACATTTTGCGCTTGACTTTTGTTCAAAAGCATCACTGTTAAAATACAACAAAAAATACTGAATGTGGACACAGCTATGTATTTTTTTTTTATTACTGTAATATCAAAATGTGTTTATGTGTTTGTCATTAAACTATTTGTCTTGCTTTTTAAGGAAGCGTGACCATTTCAGAACTTGAATTTTGTCATTTTCACACTTCAGTGGGAGTTATTCTGTATTAAAAACCAAGAAGACAGACACTGAAACTGAAATGAGAACGATGCTGACGGAGGTCATGCGGTTCTCGTTGGCTCATCCCGTGGATGTCACATGATTTTCTCAGACCTTTTTTCAAACTCAAACAGGCATGTTTGTGTGACCTTCGATGTGCCGTTAGGTAGCAGAGCAGCCCACCGGCCCTCTGACTCTCTCTCATTTCACTCTCTTTATATCCTTTTCTCGCTTTCAGCCAAAGGTCAAATCTTTGGTGTTTTGCATCTGTCTGGGTGTCTAGTTCTACTCTCGTTTCTGCATGAAGCCATGCTGAGTGAAAATAGATAAGGAAGTGGGCTTTGGGGAGGGGGGGGGTCAGCATTGCCACAGGGTATCAGTACCTCAGACAGTCCTCAGAGACATTCTGGTCCCTAACACATAGCATAACACATGGCTATATTCTTCCTCCACCTCCTCATCCTCATCCTCACTGGCCTTCCAGGTAAGACGCACTCGCCTGACTGCAGTATTGGAGGATGTAATGGTTTTACAGATGGGCTTTAAGAGAGCCAGGTCCATGACTGACAAAACGCAGAAGCAGGTCGAAGGCCGAGACTTATAAAGGAATAACAAGAGGAAGAAAAGAAAACTTTTTCAGGCTTTTCTTTGTAGAAAAAGCCCTAGGTGATGTGAGTAAACATCTCACATTTACATTACATTTAATTAAATTTATTTTGTCCAAAGTGTCATACAAGGCCGATACTACATTACAAACTTTAGTTTTACATGGAATATAAATACTGTGTCCTGCAATGGACTGGCATCTCGTCTCAACATTGTGGCTTGGGATGGGATCCAGGGTCACTGTGACCCTGTACTGGATAAGTACTTAATAGTTACGTACATTTGGAACTACTTACAGGGAAACTGTGGATGTGTAGCTATTTAAAGTGGACTTTGAATTAGATGATGATGTGTAGCATTAATTGTCTATAGTTTGCTATAGTGCGTATTGTGTGAATTACTAAAAAAAAAAAAACACCACATTCTGTGCAGGTAACAGCAGTTTGAAAACATTTCGGTATATAAACTACCCATACGGAGGATCGATCTCCATCCCATGTTTCTATGAACACCAGCAGAAGGATCATGCAAAGTACTGGTGCAGAACTAAAGGTCTGCAATACTGTGCCATGCTGGATCGCAATGAGACTGAACGGAGGATTGGCAATGTATCCATCGCCAACGACTCCAACAAGCTGGCTTTCTACCTAACCATGAGAAACCCACAGCGGTCCGACAGCGGTAATTACTGGTGTGCTATGGAGATTAATGGCACTACAGAATACTCTGAAACCCTCTCCTTAACAGTAACAGGTAAGACGGGGCGATCGTACGATTTTTTTGGATGGGGGTATGAGAGGGGCTATAATTCATACAGGAAGGCCAACCTTATCATTAGCCAATGATATGCTTTGAATCAGTGAGTGACAGAGGGCCATTCACCTTTCAGCTTGGGCCAGTGCCCCTGTGGCCCCGCCCCTGTATACATCCCTGAGGTAAGATGGGTTAAGCAATGGTAACCACATGTGGTTTAACACAACAGCCACACAAACTCACAGACAAACGTGCTTTATTGTTCACATGGTGCAGTCTTCCTGGGTTTAGAGCCTGGTCTGTAGTTAGCTATGAGGTCACAAAAGTCACAAATAACCTTAGCCTAATTATTTCTTAGAAATAACAACAGGCCTCTTTGTGTGTATGTAATGTTTATACCTGTAATTTGTAGTAATCCTAACCCTGTTCAGACCATGCCTTTCCTGTTACTGTACCCACTGTACTTACTGATATCGACACACAGCATCGCCCTACCAAGCCACAGATGTCCAGAAGTTGACAGCATGGGCATTGTTAGATTCGATCACTAAGGGCTATAGCCTCGAGTATGTAATAACTGCAATAGCTATAGAAATGCCCCTCACCCGCAGTATTTCTGTCTAGCTTAGAGCAGAATAATAGTCAAGTCAAGTCAGTTTATTTGTATAGCGCATTTTCACAACATTGCATTGTCTCAAAGCGCTTTACATAATCTCCGCCCAAAGCCCCCAGTGAGCAAGCTAGAGGCGACAGTGGCAAGGAAAAACTCCCTATAAGGAAGTAACCTTGGGAGGAACCAGACTCAAAGGGGGAGCCCAACCTCCAGGGGCAGGCAGAGAAGGTCAAATTATATTGTCATGGAGCAGAGGGCAGGCAGGTGATGGCAGGAAGGTGTTGGTGCTTCTTCAAGTAATAGTACTTATTGACATTGAAAAAGTTATACTTACAAACAATTCTGACCGTAGAAATGCAAATTAATTTGTGTGAAATGTAAATTGGAATTTAATTTGGTTCTCAGTGTAACTGTGTTTTTATTTTACTTTATTTTCTGTCATGGATGCACCGTGGGCTAAAATCCTATATATGTGTGCGGGTGTGTGTGTGTGTGTGTGGCTGCGTGCATGAGCACATTTTTGTGATTATTACATGGTGGTGTCCCTAAGTTGGTGCCCCTAAATTGTGTGTATGTCTTGTGATGGACTGACATCCCGCACAGTGTGTTCTAGGACAGACTCCAGGCTCTCCCTGACCCCATGCCAGATATGGATGGATGATTTAATTAAATCCATCGATTATTAGCATTACTTTCTTTGTACACTTTCTACATTGTACGCCTTTAAATGCGTTTAAACACGTCATCCGCACAATAAGTGACCGTACAGGTTATATTAATATATGTTTTGAATGCGCCGTCATTCTTATTTTGTCCCCATAGAGGTTAAGACTGTGAGGACTGTAAGCTGGGTATCTGCAGAGAGAGGAGGATCTGTCACCATCCCATGTTACTACGACCAGAAATATAAACCCCATGTGAAGTACTGGTGTAGAGGGTCTAGCTGGATTTTCTGTTCTACACTGGCACGTTCTGACTCCAATCAGATGACAGAGAAGGTGGCAATCAGTGATGACACTGCCCACCTGGTCTTTAATGTCACCATGAGGGACCTGCAGGATGAAGATACTGACACCTATTGGTGTGCTGTGGAGATTCAAGCTGCACCAGATCCCATGGCGTTTCTGCCTCTGATGATCAGGAGCGGTATGTGAAACACCTTATAACACCCATACTTTTCAGCTGATTTTTATTTCCAGTTTTGACCATAATAATATAAATACTCATTATTATAATTCATTATTGATTTTCATTTTTCCATATATAGTAAGACAGCAGTTTTCCTAATCTGTGCATTAAATTGTAGCATTGGCTGCAGGAAATGACATGGGCACTCTTGCCTCAAGTACACAAAATAAAAATGGCAAGGAATTTCCAGCTGGGCCGCCCACTGCGTCCAGTAGCCTCTCACCTAAGGAAGCCTCCAGCACCGCCAGTACAGAAAGGCAAGCTGCAGAGACATTCTTCTTTATTATAATACCAACATCGGGCCTCACTGTGTGAAAAAAAATGCAGTGATTCTGAAATTTACTTTGACTTTTATTTCATTGTATACAGTATGAACACAAGATATTTCATGTTATGTCTGGTCAACTTCATTTCATTTGTTAATATACATACATTACTGCGTTTCAGGCCCACAACACATTCCTACAAAGTTGGAACAGGGACAATTTAGGGCTAGTAATGAGGTAAAAACATTAAATAATGATGCAATTTCAAACAGGTGATGTCAACAGGTGATTTTAATCATGATTTGGTACAAAAGCAATATCCATGAAAGGCTGAGTCTTTGAGAAGCAAAGATGAGCAAAGGATCTCCAGTTTGTCAACAAATAGATGAGGAAATTATTGAAATGTTAAAAACCAATGTTCCTCAAAAGAAGATCGGAAGGGATTTGCGTATTTCTCCCTCTACAGTGTATACTATCTTTCAAAGGTTCAAGGAATCTGGAGAAATTTCAGTGCATAAAAAGGGAAAGTGCACAAGCCTAAACTGAACACCCATGATTTACAATCCTTCAGACAGCACTGCACAAAGAGCCATCACTCATCAATAGCTGATACAAGCACATGGGCAAGGGATTACTTTGGTAAACCCTTGTCAAGCACCACAATACAGAGTTACATTCACAAATGCCACCTAAAACTCTACTGCGTAAAAAGGAAGCCTTATATTAACCATGTCCAGAAGCGGTGTAGACTTCTCTGGGTTCGGAGGCATCTGGGATGGACCATCACACAGTGGGAACGTGTATTGTGATCAGACGAATCAGTATTCAAGATCTTTTTTGGAAGAAATGGACGCCATGTACACTGGTCCAGAGAAGCATCAAATCCAAAAGCCAGGGCTTGTCATGGTCTGGGGTTCTGTCCGAGCTCTTGGCAAAGGTAACTTATATTTCTGCGATGGCACCATTAATACAGAAGCATACATTGAGATTTTAGATCAACATATGCTGCCATCAAGACATCTTTTCCAGGGACGTCCATGCATTTTTCAACAGGACAATGCAAAACCACATTCTGTGTGCATTACAAAGGCATGGCTGCAGAAGAAGAGGGTGCGGGTACTGGGCTGGCCTGCCTGCAGTCCTGACCAGAGGTGGGTAGTTCAGGTCCAAAAAGTAAAAATTTTGTTTCAATCAACCAGTTGAGTACTCTGTGACTGTGACTATTCATATTGAACTGGTTGGTTAAAACAAAATCTTGGTCTGAACTTTTACTCGCTGGACCTGAATTAGCCACCTCTGGTCCTGACTTATCCCCAATAAAGAATGTGGGGAGAATTCTGAAACGAAAAATGCAACAATGACAACCCCCATACTGTTGCACACCTTAAGATGTGTTTGCAGGAGGAATAGGACAAAATAACACCTGAAACATTTCATCGCTTGGTATCCTCAGTGCCAAAACGTCTTTTAAGTGTAGTGAGAAGGAATGGCAACATTACAAAGTGGTGAATGCTTTACCGTCCCAACTGTTTCTGGAATGTGTTGCAGGCCTGAAATGCAGAAATGGATGTATATTAACAAATGAAATGAAGTGACGAGACCAAACATGAAATATCTTGGGCTCATGCTGTCTGCAATAAAATAGTCAAAGTAAATTTCAAAATCACTGAGTTTTTTTTGCATTTTCCATACCATCCCAACTATTTCTGACTTAGGGTTATACACTCACCTAAAGGATTATTAGGAACACCTGTTCAATTTCTCATTAATGCAATTATCTAATCAACCAATCA
>JAAGVU020000078.1:18072846-18086670 GCA_011763525.2 Mormyrus iriodes | reverse complement strand
TAAGTCTGATTGCTTAGTGTTCAATTCCTGTTGTATCATAGATTTAAGTTGAAGATATTCAAAATATTTATTTTTATCAATGCCATAATTTTCTGCTATTTTATCAAATGAAAGCATGCGATTGTCTTGGATGATGTGTTCCAGACGTCTTATTCCTTTATTATACCATGTTAATTTATCATTTTTTTATTTTGCAGGATGTCAGGGTTGTTCCAGATGGGTGTCAATTTGCATGGGACCAATCAAGACTTATTCATTTTAAGGCCGTCAGCAACGTGCTGATGTTAATGCTCTTAAAGCAGTAATGTCGTTTAAGGGTGGGACTGATAAATGGCAGGTCCTGAATTTGAATGTCATTATTCCAGTTACGGTGTAATCTATTTTGTGTAGTCCATTTTAGGATATATTTCAATCTATTGGCAAGAAAGTAATTGTAAAAATTTGGAAGCTTCAGACCACCCTGATGTTTGGGTTTCTGTAAAGTTTTTAAGCTTATTCGTGGTGGCTTAGCTTTCCATAGAAATTTTGAAATTATGGAGTCCAGAGATTTGAACCAAGCCCGGGGAGGTTCACTTGGAACCATTGAGAAGATGTAGTTAATTTTTGGCAGGATTATCATTTTGATTGTTGCTAGTCTTCCCATAAGTGATGCTGGCATGGTACCCCACCGAGTGAGGTCCTCTTCTATCTTTTTAAGTAAAGGGCTGTGGTTTAATCGTGTCAGGTCTGATAGGTTGGCAGAAACGTTAATACCCAGGTATCTAATATTTCCAGATTGTAGTGGAATAGTTGGGTTGAACTGGAAGTCACAAGATATTGGAAGGACAGTTGATTTGTTCCAATTAATAGAGTAATCTGAGATGGATGAGAACTTATCTATGAGTGTTATAGTCTCAGAGAGAGAGCAATGTGCATTTTCAATAAAAAGTAGTATATCGTCAGCAAAAAGGCTAATTTTATGGTTCAAGCTTGCTGTGTGAACCCTTTTAATAATATTATTTTTCCGAATTGCAGCTGCCAGAGGTTCGATAAATATTGCAAATAATGAGGGAGAAAGTGGACAACCTTGCCTAGTGCCCCTTCTCAGATTGAAGCTTCGAGAAATTTGATCATTTGTTCTTACGCAGGCCTTAGGAGAGCTATATAATATTTTAATCCATGTTAAAAAGTTCTCAATAAATCCAAATTTCTGTAAGGTTGCCAGCAGAAATTTCCAGTTCACCCTGTCAAAAGCTTTTTCTGCATCCAATGAGATAATTATGGCTTCCTTATTTTGAATGTTACAGTAGTCTATTAAATCAATCAGTCTCCCCGTATTGATAGTGGACTCTCGGCCTTTAATAAACCAGTTTGGTCTGGATGTATTAGATAAGGTGTTACTTTTTCAACTCTACTAGCCAGTGCCTTGCTGATGGTTGTAAGATCAGTATTTATGAGTGATATTGGGCGATAGCTAGATGGAAGTGTGGGGTCTTTGTCTGGTTTGAGGATAAGGTTGATATCTGAGCAATTTATATTTGGACGAAGTCTGGAGGTTTCTTTAACTTCTATAACCATCCTATGAATTATTGGTGCTAGCATGGGCCAGAGTATTTTATATAATTCAGCTGGAAAGTCATCTGGACCTGGGGCTTTTTCGTTGTAAAGCACCATAAAGTTCCACTACTGAGAAAGGTGATTCCAACGCCATTACTTGTTCATTATTTAGTAGTGGTAGATCAGTGTCACTCAAGAACTCTTCTATTTCAGAATTGGATGGATTAATATTAGGCGAGTATAATTTTTTATAGAAATCCCTCAATATCTCATGTATCTCTTCTGGGACATGAGTGGCTTCCCCAGGAGAGTCTGTAACTGAGGCAATTGTTACTTTTTCTTTATTCTGTTTTAGTTGGTTTGCTAAGAACCTACTTGATTTATTACTATGCTCGGATTCAGGTCATTGCCACTGTTTGTCTATGGTGATGATTTAATAAATGTTGGAGACAGATACCTTTATTATTTATGTGCTATATTTATGCTAATGCTAACTAATTATTTGAAACAGTGTACACTTGTACAACATAGAATGGAAGAATCTGTCAAAAGTAACTAAACTGAGTGCATGAGTTCATTCAGATCAAATACTAATTTTTCTTTTAAATGTTACTTATTTTAATTATGTCTGATGTATTTCTATGCTGACATTTTTGACATTGGTTTCACTCAATTTCTTAGCTGTTTCTTGTAGACTCAACTTAATCTTTTAGCGTACAGTGAAATGCAGAAAAAGTTGCCTTAAATTTTTTGACTTGGATCTAAGTAACAGTTTTTATAGTGTATATTCCAGCCTTAAGATAATAATGTTACCCCTTCATATCTATGCAGAAATGTGTGATTGATGACTGAAAAGGTCATTCAGCTATGTATTTCCATGGAAACAGATTTGTATCACTAATTTGGTGTCCTGTAATTTATGTATCTGTGTGTTAGCATAGGAAACCCAGTATCACGATGTTTTCATAGAACTGGATTATGTTTCAATGGGTAGAAATACATCGTTGTCAGCAGTAGGTGATAAATGTAAGGAGTACGTTGCCAACAATTAATTTAGAATTAGAATAAACAATATTTATATAAAAACAAAAAAAACCATAAAAAAACAAGGTTTGAAATCAAGGAGGAAGTGCCTTGTGAATTATGAGGAAAACAGCCTCTGTTTAATGGCATCCCATATTCAGGGAGCCATTAGTTAAAACAGAAAAAAAATTATTCTTGCACTGATTAATTCAGTCTTTCCACTCACTGTCAGGTCCTCCAGAAGTTTAAGTAAGCAGGAAAATGCAAACGTTTTACAGTAAAATGTCTTAATCAATGCTGACATTTTTTATATTATAAAAGATTGAGCGTGGCAATTAAGAAATAACATTCTCTGAGCGCTTTGTAGAGATTCGCCACTCAAATGTGAGTCATCATCTCCCTCTACTGGAGGCTTTGCGCGTTGCTTCCGGAAAATTTAAACATAGGTCTGGAGATACCGATCTAAGACACCCGTAAGACAACATGCAGATATGCAGTGAAGAATAACCACTTGTCTGCATATATCAGTATCTTCGTCTTCAGTCAGCGACTGTGGTCCTTGAACGGAGACATTGTGAGACAATCCACAAGACAAGAGGAAAACTATAGAAAGTATTTGTGTGTATATATTGTATATTACCATTGGAGCAATATTAGTAAAAATTAAAATGATATAGGTAATATGAAAGTCAGATCCTTTAGCTAACACTGCTCAGTTATGTTTGGCATCTCATACAATCTCAGTGGTGCCACAGAAACCAGTAAAATGTAAAAGTTTTCACTTTCTCAGATCAGCAAAGTCACTGAATAACCTTGTCAGGGCTAAACCATCACCCGGGCATGACCAGTGTGTTCAGAAACTGCTTAACCACAAGGCATCAGTGAATAATAATATTAATAAGTATTATAAAATTTGTGCTGATAAACCTGAATAAATTGCACTTTACTAACTTTGCCATAGAGGAGATTAAAATCTGAAATTCTCAACCTTTAAAAAAATTATTTAAAGCATTATAATTTTTCCCTTGCATCCCCTATGCTTATTAAATATAAAGATGTTAAAAGCCAATCTTTGATGAAGCACAAAAGTTATTTTAAATATTAGTTATTTAAAAATAAATGCTTAAAGCCAGGGCTATCCTGCCCCCTAGTGGAATGAAGCCCGCACATCAGGCTGAGTGACCTGTCATCAATGATTAAATTATAAAGGTCCACCAGTCTGTTTTGTAAACATGACCTGAATGTGATTTACATTCTGGAGAGCAAATATTTGTCCCCCATCACAAAGTCTAATCCTATTCTACAGGGTCAGTAACTGATGATCAGTAAGATCTTTGCAAATAATCTTAAAATACCACAACACAATGTGACCAGTTCCCAGTACAAGTGAATGTTTTGGAAATGTAGATTTGGAAACACAGTGAAATATGCAATAGGTACACAAACTATGCACAAAAATCACACCAACACAGATAGAGAAATAGCATGAAACATTAAAATAAAAAAAAAACTATTGAGCAAACAAATACAGAGGATAAGAGCACAAACAAGTCCTCTGGGACACGCTGTATTACTTCCATGCATTGTACTGAAGATTAATGTCCAGATGAAGCAATGCAAAGAGCAGAACTGGCGACTAGATATAACACATCTGAGGGTGCTATATGAAACCAACCAATCAGTGCACAGCAGAGGTCACATGTGTGGAGAACACCAAGCACAAGTAAGGGTATGTACAGCCAGGTGCAGAACATGTAACAGTCTGTAACAACAAATTGTTACACCTACTGCAGCCTGAGAAGCAGGAAGTTCCTCCCTCTGTCACATACGAGAGTCTCATATCAGTATCGGTGGGAAAATGGCAGAAGCCAATGTTGCACTGGACCAGAACCAGATGCTCAATCTGTGTGTATCTACTGAAAGATCCAGTGACTATTAACTGTGGACACAGTTATTGTATGAGCTGCATCATTGCAGAATCAGCAACTAAACATAACAAACCTGATGGTACCACATGAAAAACAACCATTCAATGCACATCTGAGGTCACAGGTGGGGAGAACACCAAATACAAGTAAGGGTATGTACAGCCAGGTGCAGAACATGTAACAGTCTGTAACAACAAATTGGCAATAATATCTGATTAAAAATACATGATTTCCCATAGCAGTGATGGCTGATGGGTATGCTGCCGACTGCGTTCACCGTGGCCCATCCAGCGAGAGCTGATCGAGACACACAAATAAACACACACGCCAGACCAGAATAGTCATGCAGGCAATACCAGCATGTGCTTTGGTGTTTTGGTGCTGGTATGCTGTGGTATCAATGTTTGGGGGAAAATGGCAAAAGCCAGTGCTGCCTTGGACCAGAACCAGTTTAACGATCCAATCTGTCTCGATCTGCTTAAAGATCCAGTGACTTGTAACTGTCGACTGCAGATGATCTGATGACATAATGAGTGAACTAAGAAACTCCTAAACAGATCTCAGAATGTCTGCATGAACACACTGAGGCGAAGGGATGAGAACAGACATTGACATTATTATATATGAAACAGCCAATCAGATCTATTTATTTCTTAAAGGAAGGTGCCGGAATGGCGTTCCTGGATCATCCTGGCCCACTTTAACCCCTGGGAAAACGCAAATAACTTTAGCACCTTCTCTCCTGTCTGAAGCTGTGTTCCCAGTCGGGATAAACTGTGTTGCTGCTTTTGTACTAAATGTATAAAATTTTGCCCAGATGTGCACTTCCAGGTGTCTTTAAATTTTCACTGTACAGGCATTTTCCATGAATACAAATAAAGCCCAATTCACTACCTAGGAAACTGAAAAGGGGGAAAAATCAAAATCATCAACTACCGTTTGACAGCAAATTAAAGAATAAAGTATGATCTAATCTACGAGTCGATCTTTTGCGGCCCGGAAAAAGAATAACGCATTTCTAGGTTGCATCTGAAGCACCCTTCGAAATGGGACAGCCTTACTCACCACTGTCACACTTTGGGTCTTTTAATGCAGCCTTAGATGGCTGCAGCCCCTGAAATGGGACACAGACACAGATTATGTCACATGACCTGACTGCAGTCTACCTAAGTCAGCCTGTCTGTTATGACAACTGTCTGTGTCCATAGAGATGCCACTTACACAGTGTCCCTTTTAACCCCAGAGACTCACCCATCATCAGTGTGAACCCACGCTATGAAGAATGCTGTTTCTCATTTGAAAGACAAGATAATGAAGCCCCTTCATGAAGAATTAATTGTAAAATCAGGTTTATGGAAAAAAACGAATGTGAATTGTGGGAAAAAACTTCCTAATTCATGTCAAATATTTTGAACAATGTTTTATACATATTTTTGTTTTTGAGAATCTGAAGGTTCATGTGTGTTTGCTGCTTCAACCACCAGACATCAGTTCATGATCATCTTCACTCCACAGAAACTGGAGTATCGTAGAGCCTAGGACGACAGTGGAGTTTTTACAGTGTGAGTCTTTCACAAATACACAAGTGAAAGCATGGTGTATAACAGCCAGATATCACAATGGCAGTCAAAGCCTGTTAACCCAATAAGAGCAGCTGGGGTGGGAGAAAGGTGTCACAGTCAAATTATTATGGCTGATTTTTAATAATTTATTTTTTGAAGAAAAATTGTATTCAAAATCCTGCCAAGAGGCAAAAAGTGTTACAGGAGTTAGAGGTATAACAGTAATAATAGTAACAGTAACAATAATTTGCAAAATTTGCAAAAGCTACTTTTGCCTACTAGTCCTGCCTCATCCAACCAAATTAGACAAATGAGGTGTTATACCGATCAGACTCTTAGAGCTGATCAAGACATATTAAAAAAGTCTGACATTTTGCTGCCACATGGCTATTAGCCACGCCCAACTGTACCTTAATGAGGCCTATTTTAATCAGATGGCTATAACTTGGCTGTGTGTTACCCTACCTTAACCAAATTTGAAATCTTACCTCCCATCCCTATTCTGGGGACACAGTACAAGGCGGGCCACATTTTGTCAATGGGGGCGCTACAACTAAAAACTGCCAATATTTCCTGACCTCCTTGGCCAATCCAAGTCCAGTTTGGCAGATCTGTACTATTGCCAAGCCTCAGGTCAGACACGTACTACGGAAGTCATTAGTCATAAAACCCTGGCCACCATCAGCCATCAGCCAAAATCAGACATCAACATCAACAATCCCCAATCCGAACCAAAACTGGATGATCCATTTGTCTCCAGATCCTAAGTCCATCCTGGTAAGGGCGCCCCAGTCTGCCAGATGGGGGTGCTACAGCAACAACTTTTGCATTTCTGCCTATTTCTCCTGAACTGTCAGGCTTACAGTTAAAGTCTGTGGCCTGGCCGATTTCAATATGTCAGGCCAAATCAAACAACATATAGAACTTGGCCCTACCTCTTTCCATTACTGCTTATTTCATATGAGTCTGAACACAGGAATTTTCGAACATGTCCTAGGATTTTCAACCAACCTACATAAAACTGGTATCCTTTGAATCAGGACACAGTCCTTATAAATAGTTATTTAAAAAAAATTGAAGTTTCTCTAAGGTATGGCCGTCAGCCACACCCCGACCTTACCTGTGCCACTCCCATTTGTATCAGACAGCTACATCTCATGCATACTAAACCAATCATCACCAAACTTCATTATGTGCTGTAGGACAGTACTAGGGAAGGTCCCTCCAAATTTCATGCTGATCAGCTACAGCAATTCAACATGTCTGTAAACCTGCAAAATCAGTGCAATTGACATTTTCCTCATTTCTCCTTGAATAACATAATTGGTCAAAATCCTTTTTAGCTTAAATTCTGTGACTCAGGAAAAATCAAAATATATGACATGTCCAATGACAGTCATTTGCATTTCCTAGTGATCTTTAAAAACTCAATAAAAGACTTATTACAATTACTCCTGAAATCTCCCCTCCAGCTAGACAATTCTGGAAGCACATGAATGAGCACGCTACCTTCATAATGGACTTATAAAAAAAGCTTCACTTGCCTGTAAAGTATGGCCACCAGCCACACCCAGTCTACACCAGTTCCATGCTCATTTCAATCTGACAGCTATATCTCAGGCATGCTTCAGCCAATCCTCACCAAATTTGAACATCTACTGTAGTACTGGACTCCAGACAGATCCTCCAACTTTGGTGCCGATCGGTTAGTAGGGGGCACTACAATCATGCTTTGTCCTTTTTGTAGACTTCATTTAGACATGAGAAGGCCTTAAAGTGTTGAATGGTATTTATTAAATGGAGCACAGTCTCCACCTGCTGGCCAAATTATTCACACATGCAAAATAATGCGTTGAGCACAGGGGGATATATAAATGAAGTCTGAAAATTTTCTGTGAGTCAAATGGCAGTAAAATGAAAGGCAATTAAAAATATTAACTCAGGTGAAGGGGTAGGTAACAATTATCTGAAGGTCTTAACAGAAATAATGATATTTCAGCTGAATTAGCCATGGTGGGCCCACCTTGGCTAATTCAGCTGAAATGTCCTTATATATCTTAAAACCTTCAAAGAATAGTCACCTTTTCTTTCATCTGAATACAAATTTTTAATTTCCTTTTATTCTGCTGCCATTTGACTTTTAGAAATTTATCAGACTTCATTTATATTTCAAACTGTGAATAATGCAGTATTTTCTATGTTTCAGTAAATTGGCTGAAAAGTGGAGACTGTGCTCCATTTCATAAATGCCTTTCAGTGCTTTAAGACCTTCTCATGTCTAAATGAACAGTCTACAAAAAGGGCAAAGCATGATTGTAGGGCTCTTATATGGAGCACCTGCCCCCAACAGAGCAGTGTTGTTCTGATTTTGCAAGACAGTCTAAGTTTATACAGCCAGCATGAACAAAGCTTAACCTGTAAGATCTAGTTCTTACCACATTAGGTAGGAAGGTACCTATCTTCTCTACAGCAGATCTACCTATCTAGGTTCTACCCACTACTCAGACTATCTGACCCAAGCCAAACATTCAGTGGGGGTCAGGCACTACATTGCAGGTTTCTACATTCTGTCCTGTATCTGCTGACACGTGAGACCTAGACCTGACAATCTCCATCCTGTCCCAGGAGTATTTAGTGCTGTATGACTTTTTCATACATTGGCCACCAATGAGAGTCAGTACTATATTTTCCATCAGTATTTTTGAACAATTTTCCCCTGGATGTCATTTCTACGCTTTGGACCCTTCCGTCCCTGCTTGCAGGTACCAGTTATTATTATTTTTGATCTTCCTATTCTCCATCAGATTCTTGTCACCTCACTCTACACCCCAATGTGATAAACAACCTGTCTGAGGGGAATAGATTGATGACATGAAAGAGAGAGAGACAGTCATATCCTGATTACAGGGAGAGGTTTGATTGTCATGACCAAGTGCTGTGTACAGAGGGTCTGACTGGGCACTGCTGCTGGGAGGGTGAGTTCAGTGGGGTTTGGATCTGTATAGCCGTCACATATAAAGGGATCAGCAGGAAAAGAGGGGGTGATGCCAGCTTGCTTGGATACAATGACAAGTCCTGGTGTTTGTACTGCTGTCCCTTCCATTACCATTTCATGCACAGTAATGAAATTTATGCCATATCCCCCCCTCCAGGATAGGGGTGTACCTGGATCACAGGGCAGGAACTCTGTCCTTCTACAGCAGGGGTGGCCAATCATATCCGTACAGAGCCAGTGTGCATGCAGGTTTTTGGAATAACCTTTAGGTCAGCTGTTAAAACCCAGGTGTGAGGACTCTTCAGCCAATCAGTCCTATAATTAGTAATCTAAATAGGGAGCTGTAGCGAAAAGCAGCATACCCAGCGGCCCTTTCTGGATAAGGTTGCCTGCCCCTGTTCTACAGCATCTCTGACATAGTGACCCTCCTGCACAGGGTCCATACCACGTTTACTCAGCCCCACTGTCCTGGGTTTCATTGTTACACCAGAGGAACTACCATGAAACTATGTCTTTAGGGACAGGTTTACAAGGACATGTTGGCTGCATGTTTGATTGCTTTAACAACAGTCTCATCCTGAATGTGTTTTAAAGAAGAGTGTTACGTATCAGAATACATAGAGCTATGCAGAAATCTTAGGCAGAAAAAGCAAATTATGTTTAAATTATGCTCATGCAGCTGTAAAACTGATTTTATGTCTGCAGAGGTATGTCAACTTAGACATTTCAAAAACTCTCCTCAAGTCACCCCAGTATCTACAGTTATTATATAATATATCCATGCCTTTGTTAAACTCACCCAATAACACATCTTGTTTGGGTAATCAGTACCTTATGAAGTTAATTCACTAATTAAGTTAATTAAATGAGCTGTTGGTGAAATTTAACAAATACATGGAACCGCTGGGGGGCCTCTGAGGAAAGATTTATATAGAGAGGTGTTCTTCTAGCCATCCAACAAGATACCAGTAACACTTGGGAGACCACAAAAAAAAATCTGTTTTTTTTGTATTACTGTTTATTTGTACACATTCTAATGTTACAACATGTTTTTTAACCAAATACACATTCATTGTGCAGATAGTTTTAAACATAATTTCCTTTGGCTGTATTATCAAATCACAAACCATCTCCATGTTTTCATGTTTCCTATGGAGAGCCCAGATGTGGACATATTAAACCTGAACCTGAGAACCTAATTTGTGTTTGAGAAAGGTACCCCATAAACAAAACTGCATTTTCAATTTCCTATATGATAGATTCAATCTGTTTTAGGATGTTTTTAAATATTCTAACATCTAAATTGATATGCCGACTGCACTTCACACTCCCAAATATGTGAGTATGAATTATGTAAAACCTGTAAGCTCCCGAACTGCTAACACACATTAATCCAGGTTTTGCAGTCCATAAAGCAATTTAGATTTTTTAGAAACAGTGCTACCTAAACCACACCCAAGCCTTCCAAGAGACGTCCTGTCCAGACTGTCCCACGCCTCACCCCATATACACCCCTGGGTAGGGTGCAGCTTACCGACGTAAGCGTGGGCTGAAACTATTACATGACTCTTCTGTTTGCTTTTGGGTTTCAGTGCAACCTAGCTTGCTTTTGGGTCGGTTCTTGTCGTCATCGAAATCCCAAGTTTTTATTGGTGCAGGGTTTTTCCATTTAAAAGGATTGTCTCCGCCCCCTCGCAGGCAAGGTAGTATTTGTTGTGGTGAACTGTCTTAACTACTCTGGATCGTCCAGTTTAAAGTATGTCAAAGTTAGTGCTGTTTTTATTGTGCGTGTCTTGTGTATGCTCTTATGCTAGTTGCATTTTTACGAGCTCTGATATTTCCCAGTGATATTTATTCAGAACGATACTTATTTTAAGAAAATCAAGCAACTAGTAGCATAGCGTTGCATACTGACGTTTATTTTCCGGACAACAAATATAGCCGTATGTCTAAAAATATATTATTAAAAAGAAATTCTTTCTTAACACAAGTATATATGTAAAAGGCGAATAACGTCTTTTTAAAGAAGCACTCATGTCAAGCGAGAAGAGATTATTTGCGTTATGTAAAGAGTAAGAGATGAATTATACCCATGTTTAATAGTCCACAGGTCAGCGCCTGTGTTGGGACCTCTGTCGGATTAAAGGGCGAACAAGTCGGGGTTTAAGAAGTGTCATTTTCAGACTGTGCAGTAGTACCTCCATACTTTACCGCCCTTCGGATTATTATTATTATTGTTGTTATTATTATAATTATTATTATTATTTATCATTATTTGTTGTTTCTGTTGTTTGCTTGCACTGTATGTCAGGTCTTAAGTGTTCGCCCTCAGGTTTAAATGCATTTTGTTGCATGTAGTTTTATGAGCGATGTTAAATCATTGGTGCGAACCCTTCTTAAAGCAACATCACGATGTACAACCCCAGTTTGTACCAGAGAGAGTCAATGATTGTGCGTCAGAATTCACACCCCGCGGTTTTATATTTCAAGAGATATTCAGCCTATGTAGAAGTACAGCCGTACTTACACATAGTGGCTGTTCCTGAAACCTGAGGTTGGATTTGGGAGCTGTGTTCGGCTGAGCTGAGGTGACGAATCTTGCTCAGAAATGACGATCACTGTACTTTCACACTGTACTTTCACACTGCTTGTTGATTTCTCACCGCGCGTCAGCCCCCTGAGACTAAGCACGAGACAGAGATATATGTACAGTACCCGCCCCCTCGCCATTAACTGGGTTGTGTAAAGCAGAGATACGCAGAGTATCCATACATGTCTTAACGTATATGAATGATTTCGTTCAGAAAGGCCGACTAGAGTTTTGCTGGATTATTGAATTTTCTTTATGGTAATTTCTTTCTGGGAACTACTACACAAGGTGTCCTTGAGCAGGTCTTTCAACAGCCTCAGCAGTCCCTGATTATAAATATAAGACATAGGGGAAATTAAAGTTTTTTGATGAAACCCACAAGACGACAAGCTTGAAACAAACATTTTATTCATGTTAAAAATAATTATTTCATTAAAAAAATGTATATCTTTGAACTTTCATTTTGTAACAAAACTCTCATAATACATGCCTTTTTTCTTATTTAAATAACATGCATATCCTGGGAGGAGCCACTGGGTTGATAGAATAGTCTTTGTTTATTAAAATAAATATGTAAGATGTGGGTGAGCTGATTCTACGTCACTGATATTTGTGGATATGTGGGATTCCCTGACTCAGCAGAGAAGGCGTGTGACCTCTGACCCCTGTTGCCGGGAAACGCCGTGGACCATGGCTGCCCCTGAGGCTGCTGGAGAGAGCCAGCTGCAGAGGGTCGTCCGAGAGCTCCAGGGTATGGGGGCAGAGTGTGTGTGTGTGTGCTTGAAGCGGAGTTGCCCGTTGTCCACTGATGATAAGGAAGCTCTGAGCTTGCCAGACTTTTACCTTTACTTTTCTTGCTGCTGGCTCCTGGGATCTGTCATGGATAGGCAGAGGGAGTGGGAGCACTCAATCCAGCCAGATTTGTCCCATTTGTCCTTTCATCTGCTGTTGCAGTTGAAAGGCACCTTGTTCTCGATGTAGTGCAGAGACTCGTGATTTCCACAGTAGAAAAGCACAGCAGTTCGGGCTGGGAGGTTTTCGTAACAGCCAGCCACATGGCTTCCCAGATATTTCGCTTCTATGCGCATTATTCTTCACAGACAGCTGTTTGCTCATACCGCATCATTGCGTTCAGCATGGCTCTCTACTTTATACTTCTTTTGCTATTTTATAGTACTGCCTATAGTACTATAAAGTAGTACTATAATACTAAATCCTGTAATTTTTCAGCTGAATCTTAACTGTGATTTCCTCATTGCCACAAATTTTCAGCTTTGTCTTCTCACTGATTTCTTTGCATTCGTTGACATCTCTCAGATTCATCCCTCTGTTCTAAAGCTGTGTTTTTTGGATTCCTTGTCACTTCAGGCATGAAGTACTCATTCCTCCCTTGCATATTATACATGATCCTTTCACGTGTTCTAATTGTGCTCTGTATTATAACATTGTGTTGCATTGAAATGGGAATAGAAACACAAGCATTGAGCACTACGAAATGTCTTTGAAAATGATGTAAAAGGCAGATTATGGGGATGCAGGAAGTGCAGAGTGCTTTCCGTTTTTATTAAAACCTGTAACCTGTCGTGGTCCTGAGGGTCAAGCATGCTGGCTAAAAAATGTGCTAATGCATCAGGCTTCATTTAACAGGGAAAAGTCAATGTTATAGACTTGATTTCATTCCAACACCGCTGATGCTGACTAGGACCATATAAGGCTTTACCGGTGTTTTGCCAGAAACTTCCTCCAGCTCTCCGTGTGTATGTCGGTGCTGTTGTAGACGTTTCCGTACTTGTGTGGGTGTATACCTGCGTATGTTGCTTTTGCATGTGCGTCTATAGTCACATATGACTTTTACTTATGTGCTGATATTTTTTTTTGTTTTTGAGATCTGTGAAAATATGGGCATTCATTATTCTTTATCAACATACACATATGAACTTGTCTCTGAATATGTGCGTGTATGTTTATATGCGCTATATATCTATGAGTTTGTGCATGTCTATCTGTATGCGGTGTTGACTTGTTCACCATACTATATATTTCCTATATAATGGCTTTCTCTGTTCCCCATAGTATGTATTTCCTATATAATGGCTTTCTCTGTTCCCCATAGTATATATTTCCTATATAATGGCTTTCTCTGTTCCCCATAGTATGTATTTCCTATATAATGGCTTTCTCTGTTCCCCA
>JAAGVU020000078.1:18052339-18069590 GCA_011763525.2 Mormyrus iriodes | reverse complement strand
GTTTTAGGCATAACGGGTTAGCAAAACACACTTTGTACCCAGGAACAAAATAAAAATAAAAATTTGTTACATAGTGTAATAACTGTGATACTACTGGAAACCTGAGCTTTTTGAGTGTTGCTCATTGACTGTGAGTATTACTGGTTTGGATAACGTTTTATCATCCCGATCACAGATGGCCCCTAACTGAAAATGTATCTGGCAAAGAAAGATTCCAGTGATCCAACTGCGATTCTGGCTGTTTCACTTAGCGGGTTTCATCAATCATGTTGCAGGAAGCCTGGACTGCGGACCTGAGCCGAGTCAGAGAGTTCCTGTCGGGGTACCTGAGGTGTGGGGCCCAGTTGGACCCCACGCTGCAGCTGGATGAGGTGCGGGCCGCCCCCCAAACCACCTGCCACTGGGACACACGCACTGCAGGACCAGCACATACATACACACACAGATATGCACACACGTTCTTCCTGATACCACTAATGACTTTTCTGCAAACTCACACAGACAAGGTTACCTGCCATATAAACATAAATGACTTTTTGAGTCAGTTTTTATGAGTCGTTCTCTCTCTCTCTGTCTTTTTTCCTATAGTTCCTCACGTTCCTGTTCTCCAAGGAGAATTCCATCTGTGAGCCACACCACCAGCTCATCTCCCCTGAGGACATGAAAAGGCCCCTGTCCCAGTACTGGATCTCTTCCTCGCACAACACGTACGCCGACACCTCCCGTCCTGCAGGGGGCGATGTTCCGCGGCTCAACCCCCACGGGCATCCTTTAAGGAGCTCTGCTCACTGCTGATGTTGTGTACAAAAAGGCTGTCAGAGTCACATATACGATGTGTGGCAGGTCCTGACCACTGAAGACCTGGCTTTCAGGATGCTTGATGATGACCCAGGAGTTAATCAGCAAGGGGGTAGGGTGTATTTATCAGCTGTCTCTCACACCTTACAGTGTTTGAAATCCTGTCCTAGGTACCTGACAGGTGACCAGTTCTCCAGTGAGTCATCTCTAGAGGCTTATGCCCGCTGTCTCCGCATGGGCTGTCGCTGCATCGAACGTAAGGAGAGCAGCTTCTGTCCCCTGTCTCTCTGTCTACCTCTCCCTCTCTGTCTCACGCTTTTACTAATGTGATCCTTTTTAAGAACCTTTCCACAATTGTACAGACTGATCAATACATCAACAATATATTTTTTCCATTTTTCCAACTAATTCTGATAGTGAACTCTGTGCTTCCATGATTCTAGGAAAGAAAATCAAGCATAAATGGAAAAAATGAACAGATGATATAGGTGTAGAATAATGCTGTTTGTACAGTAAGTGTTATGTAATTTTTGGGTGGCTGTGAAATTCAGCCAGTCTACTGGTAGGTGTGAACCCCAGCCAATTGACATCATTGCGCTTTTTCCCTCCATCTCTGCCTCTCCCCCCACCCTCCCCATGTTCTGTGGTTACCTTGCCCCGCGCATGATATGTCCGTCATACCGAACCCCTGCCTCTCCATGTCGCAGTGGATTGCTGGGACGGCCCCGACGACTTGCCCATCATCTACCATGGCCACACCCTTACCTCCAAGATCAAGTTCCTGGACGTGCTGCACACTATCAAAGAGCATGCCTTCGTCGCATCCGAGTGAGTGTGTGGACTTGCCCTTCGACCCCCTGCTGTTTCTGTTCCCTCCCTTTCTCCCTTTTATTGTAGACCATGTCCCCACTTCTGCTCTTTCTCATGCCCCTCTACACTGCTTCTTCAACATCAGATTATATCTGTATCCCTGTATAGTCCCACATGCTGGTTTGCAGGTACCAGACCCATCTGGCTCCTCCCCCTCCTTCATATTTCTATACATGGTCCCATCTTTTCCCAGCCATAAACCCCTCCCATCTTCGCTAGGTACTGCTTTAGCTCCACCCAGGATTCCCTAATTCCCCCCACAAGCCCATCTGGCTCCTTCTGCTAATTATTTTAATATTCCCTCCATTTCTCAAGCATAAACCCCTCCTAGCTACTCCAGGTACCTCTCTAACCCTGCCAACACACCATGACTCCTTGGCAGGTACCCCGTGATACTCTCCATTGAAGACCACTGTAGCGTGGTGCAGCAGAGAAACATGGCCACCCACTTTAAGAAGGTGTTTGGGGAGCTGCTGCTTACCAAGGCAGTGGATTCTGCTGCAGACGAGCTGCCCTCACCCTACCAGCTCAGGAGGAAGATCCTCATCAAGGTAAGGAGCTGTCAGGGGCCCCTGGAAGCTGGCCAGGAAGCATGAGAACAGCAGCCATCACCTTACACCTGTCTTTCCATCCATCCATCCATTCATCTGTCTGCCCACATAAGTTATGCATCTGTAGAATGTACAGAAATTATTAGGGGGAGGAGCCAGAATGGTATGTGGGAGGAGTTAGGGAAACTTGGTTGGGGCTAGAGAGGTATGTTAAGGAGTTGGAAGAAATTTATACTTGAAAATAGGTGAGAGGATGTGTAAAAATAATTCGGAAGGTGGGGGATGGGCCTGTGGGAGGTGGTAAAGGTCCCTATACACCAGCAGAAAGGACTATATAGGTATACAGGTATGAGGAGGGGCAGTGTAGGGGGCTTGTAGCATATTCTAAGCATGTGCACTAAGCCGCCGTGTTGCCTACCTCCCATCAGCACAAGAAGCTGGCAGAGGGGACGCTGTATGAAGAGGTGACCTCGGCCAGCTACTCTGAGAGTGACATCAGCAACTCACTGTGCAATGGAATCCTGTACCTGGAGGACCCCATCGACCACGTAAGAGTGGGCCTTGGCCTGTGTGTGTAGGGGGGGGCGTTGTTTACATTAGGAGGGGCATGCTCCTCCTGCTATCTGATTGGCCAGCATTGGCCACACCCCCTTGTTTAATTAAGGATTTAATTAACCGTTTAGCTAAACTAATTAGCAGTTAAGCACATGGGTGTTGCACAGGCTGAAGTGTCTGTAGCAGACTAATTGTGTGTGTGTGTGTGTGTGTGTGTGTGTGTGTGTCTTTCAGACCTGGACCCCACACTACTTTGTTTTGACCAGCAATAAGATCTATTACTCAGAAGAGACATCCCGTTATCAGAGTGGTGAAGAAGAGGAGGACGACGACAATAAGGAGGTGAGTCTGTTGGGGAGGATTTGCCTTTGGGGTTGGGTCGGTGGGCTGGACTGATACAGGCCACCCTGTAGTGCTCCACGCCTCATGTCTCGCTCTACTCTCTTCCCTCCTTTCTCTCTCCTCCTTCTCATTCTCCACCCCACCTCCCCACCCCCCAACAGGAGTCTAACAACAATGAGCAGCACTGCGCAGAGCGCTGGTTCCATGGCAAACTGGGGGGGGGGCGCGACGGTCGGCAGGTGGCCGAGAAGCTGCTGCAGGACTACTGTGAGGGGGGGGGCAAGGACGGCACCTTCCTGGTGCGGGAGAGCGAGACCTTCGTGGGTGACTACACCCTCTCTTTCTGGTGAGTGCCTCTTACAGGCCTCTCCTTTCCATCTTCTCCTCTCCTATCTATCTTCTCTTTTACTTTTACTTACTTTTTTTCTTGCTAGTATAAAGTTCATATTGAAACCTGTGATTTAATCCCCTTAGGCGCTCAGGGCGCGTCCAACACTGCCGCATCCACTCCCGGCAGGAGTCAGGCTCGACTCGGTTCTACCTGACGGACAACCTGGTGTTTGACAGCCTGTACCGTCTGATCAGCCACTACCGGGATACACCACTGCGCTGCAATGAGTTTGAGATGCGGCTGGGGAACCCTGTGCCCCAACCCAATGCCCACGAGAGCCGCGAGTGAGTGGGGAGCACATGGCAGTCAGGGGACAGGGGAGGTGAAAGGTCAAGGGTGGGAGGAGTTAGATCACATGGGTCATGGGGAAGTTAATGGTCAAGGGTGGGCTGAATTAAACTCCAAGGGTCTAGGGAGGTTAAAGGTCAAGGGTGGGCGCAGTTAGGCTGCAGGGGTCAGGGGAGGATAATGATCAAGAATGGCTGCAGTAAGGTCATATTGACTAACTTCACCTGACTTGACTGTCATGACAAGGGTTCACTATTATTATTTTAATGTATCGCATAAATTTTTAACATCATAATGCACATTACAGTAGTTTTTGGAGAGACAGAGATAGTGGAGGGCTGGGACGGGCCTCTACAGCAGGGTGTCATGACCTGACCACAAGGATGTCATTTGCAGATGGTTTCACTCCTGCCTGTCGCGGGTGCAGGCTGAGCACATGCTGATGCGCGTGCCGCGGGATGGTGCCTTCCTGGTGCGCAAACGCAGTGAGGCTAACTCCTACGCCATCTCATTCAGGTGTGAGTGATTCTCCCAATGATAGCCTACAAATCATTCATCACTGTTAGCCCGGAGTTAATTTCTCCCAGTGATATTCTGTACCTTAAATCTCAGTGTTAGTCTATAGCTAATTACTCCCAGTCATAGACTGCACACCATTCCTCAATGTTAGCCTGTAGCTAATTTACACCCAATCATAGTCTGTACCTCATTCCTCAGAGTGTTATCCTGTAGCTAATTGCCCCAAATGCTGCACTGAACCTCATTCCTCTGTGTTAGCCTGTAGGTAATTACTCCCAGTGATAGACGTACCTCATTCCACAGGTTGTTATCCTGTAGCTAATTACTCCCAATGTTGGCCTGTACCTCATTCCTCAGTGTTAGCTTGTAGCTAATTTCTCTTAATGATAGCCTGTATCTTAGCACCTCAGTGTTAGCCTGTGGTTAATTTTTCCGAAAGATAGTATGTAGTTAATTCCTCAGTGTTAGCTTGTATGTAATTTCACCCAGTAATAGTCTGCAGCTCATTCCTCAGAATGTTAGCCTGTAGTTAGTTACTCCCAATGATAGCCTGCACCTCTTTCCTCATTGTTAGCCAGGGCTCTCAAGTTTCATCAAAGGTTTGGAGTGAGATCTGTTAGGGGCGGAGTGTGTATCTCACAGTCAATGCGTGAGACTTGAGAGCCCTGCCTACCGCATTCATCGGATCCTGCTCTTCCACTTCAACCTAATCTGTACTCCATGTGTGTGCATATCCAAGTAATAACGAGCTTGCAGCGGGATCACATGTAACTTATTTTGGAATTTACCTGGAAACAACAAATGCTATTATCTGATTGGCTAGTAGGTGGCTGTTAACTCTGTTTAACTTGGGACAGTTATGAACTTGGTGGAAAACTCCACTCCACATGCCTGCTCATCGTCCATTAATTCTATGTAACGGGACACCTTGGTGGGCATTATCTCTTACTTCTCAGCATGAGAAATACACGGTGTGGCGTGTGAGTGTGTAAACTGGTTTATATGTGTGTCTCACGGTCAATGTGTGAGACTTGGGAGCCCTGCAGTTAGCATATAACTAATTTCTCTTAGTGCTTTCCCATACCCTGTTACTTGGTGCTATTCCACACTCCATTTCTTGCCTCCAGGGCTGAGGGGAAGATTAAGCACTGCCGGATTCAGCAGGAGGGCCGCCTCTTCATGCTGGGCAGCTCAGCAGAGTTTGAGAGCCTGGTGGACCTCGTAAGCTACTACGAGAAGCACCCGCTATACCGCAAGATGAGACTACGCTACCCCATTAATGAGGACACACTGGACCGCATGGGCACCACGGTGAAGCCTCAATGCGTCAAACTCAGCCTCACCAGGCTCAGAACAAGGCAGTGTGAGATGCTTGATGTTGCTTCTCCCTCTATTGGCCTCCAGGAGCTGGACTATGGGGCGCTCTATGAGGTCCGCACGCCGCACTTCTATGTGGAGGCCAACAAGATGCCCACCGCCAGGGTAGGTCAAAAGTCATGCGTTAGCCGGGTTAGCTAATAGCAAGCCTGGTCCACAGGCACTACAGTTTAGACCTGTAGGCTTTGTGAGGTGCATTCAGGAGCCCGGTATTAACAAATGCCTGAAATGTAAACATCCAGGATACATTTCGTCATCATATAGTTCCAGGGCCAGCCCAACCCTTTTTGGGGCCCGAAATAAAATTTGATTAACCTAGTTGTCATTTATCATCTTCCTTCTCATTCTGACAGGCTGAACCTGTTGGCCACTGGGCCCTAAGCAGTTGCTTAGTTCGTTTATGACTGGGGTCGGCCCTGTGTACTTCAATTATATCTCCTTATATTTCAATAGTGAGTTTTCCAGCAAAAATATTAGCTAATATAATTTCATCATGGTTACTGACCGATTGTGCTTCCCCCTGGCACAGTGCACTGTCAAGGCACTATACGACTACCGGGCACAGAGGGAGGATGAGCTGTCCTTCCCCAAGCAGGCCCTCATCCTCAACGTGGACAAACAGGAGGGAGGCTGGTAGGGGGCGCCGTCTGCAATGGACAGCTGGATCTCAGTGACTCAACAAAAACATCCAGCTAAACAAACAGAGATCTGATATCAAATCTAATGAACACTGTGGGTGGTAAAGGCTTACAGTCATGTGAAAAAGAAAGTACACCCTCTTTCAGTTCTGTTTTTAAGTATCAGGACATAATAAAAGAATCATCTGGTCCTTAGCAGGTTCTAAAATTATTTAAATCTAACCTCAGGTGTAAGACAACACACAGTAGATTCCACTGTGTCATTATTTATTTAACAAAAATGAAGCCAAAATTGAGAAGCCATGTGTGAAAAACTAAGTACACCCCATGATTCAGTAGCTTGTAGAACCACCTTTAACAGCAGTAACTTGAAGTAATTGTTTTCTGTATGACTTTATCAGTCTCCCACATCACTGTGGAGGAATTTTGGCCCACTCTTCTTTAAAATGTTGCTTCAGGTTTGTAGACATTCGTTTATACACAGCTCTCTTAATTTCCTGCCACAGTGTTTCAATCAGCTTGAGGTCTGGACTTTGATTGGGCCATTGCATTACCTTAATTCTTTTCTGTTTCAGCCATTCTGTTATACTTTTTCTGATGTGCTTGGGATCACTGTCCTGTTCCATGGTCCAATTTCAGCCAAGCTTTAGCTGTCGGACAGATGGCCTCACATTTGACTGGTGTTGTAGTACTCAAGGCAGGTCTTGAGACCAAAGCAAGGCAAGTTTATTTATATAGCGCCATTCATAAACAGGGCAAAGTGTTTTACAAAGGCAGAAGGAACAAATTTAAACAAAAGACATTAAAATCACATTTAAGAGGCAAAAAGATAAATAAATGAGTAAATAGTAATAATAGTAGAATTACATTAAAAAGCACTTTTTTGCAGTCTTGGTCTCGTCTCGGAATCGACTTTATTTTCTGCATTATTTTGACTTTGAATCTTGTCTCGGTCTCGGACATAAAGGAATCAAGGTTTTATTTCAAGACCAGTCAAAACCACTCATCAAAACGCCTCAATATTTATCACAACAGCTTAATATTCATCTGTTTGTTAACCCTGACAAATGCAAAATGCGTTGATTTTCGCATCCTTTAATCTCAGGCTCTTAACTTTAGATAGATTTAATGCGCAGACATGAATCATATATGTTTGCAATCAAGAAAACTTATTCGATCATCGTTGAAGTTGCAACGTTATGCGCTTAAATATTCCAGAGTAATCCTGTGCGCAATGAGGCATGTATTTTAAACATCTTCCATGAAAAGCACCCCTAATCCATAAAACATCGATATTATTCACATTAGATGGAAAACAAAGCACATTTTCGTTTCCGCAATGATCGTGTAATTGGAACATCTCCCACACATAAACACGTGCTAAATGCATTGGTTTGTTGTTTGAGGCTAAAATGCCGACAAAGTTTCCTTCTCAAATTTCACTTTACCAATCAGAGCTTATATAAGCAGAAAAACAATAGCGATAAACATTAAACATTAGACAACATAAACTGTCTGTTATGTCTGTGCTTATCCAGTGGATCATAAACTAAACAATGCTTTTCTATTTCAATTTCCTTCAGATGTTGTAAAGTAATAAAAAGAATAAATATATAAAAGCATCAGATAACTTTAACCAGTTACCAAATGGATGCAAAAATCAAAGATATTCATTTCCGCCTGGCACTAACCATGTATTCCTTCACAATATTAAGCCATAGAAAGGTCCCCAATAAAACCCCTGCCTTCCCACATCAGAGACTCTAATCCCAACATTTATAAGATTATATTTGTAGTGCCTGCAAATTTTTTTATTAAATGAGACTAAAATTTGAGAAATTTCAATAGGCGCAAGTAGTTTTTTCTCATAAGAAGGATGATATCATGACTGCGTCAGCATTTACACATCGAACTATGACATATCAGAGTAGCCCAGAATGTCCTGAAAACAAAAACATAGAGCATATGTGGCTAATTCATGTACATACAATGTAATAAGTCTAAAAGCGAAGGGATAGAACAACGCTTAATAATGGACAGGGTTGAAAGGGTTAAGAACACCAGACCCACACCCTGAAATCTTGAATGAATCATCCAGTCAGGTTTTAAAGAACAGTCCTCATTAGTAGTTCAGTTTTGTTGTTCACAAGCACACCCTGCATACATTGAAGTAGAGGATATTTTGGGACACGCTTGATGTTTTATAGCCACTAGGTGGCACTCGATATTACATAGAGTAAACTTGTTTCAGTGAAGTGCCTTGTAATCAAGCTTTCGCTGTTGTGTGTCTTTGTATTCCAGCTGTGCTACAGTGGGAGTCTCTTTTTGTCTTCCTGCCAGGAAGTTTCTTAATTACTCAGTTAACATACAGTACTGTACAAAAGTCACAGGCAGTCAAAGGAAATGTGTAAAGCTATTTATCTTGGCAGTAATTGTATATTTGCTCAGAAAATAACACAACTTAAAATGAGAACATATGCAAATTCAGTGTAGCACAACAAAAACTGACAAGATTGTCTTTTATTTTCCAAAAAGTCACTGTTATCTCATTGGATGGTTAGAAGAACACCGCTTTGGTTCCCAAAGCTCATCTCAGGGGAGCCTGAGCCATATCTATATATACTATGTAGTTGTTATATCTAAAACTTAATTAGTTAAGTAACTGAGTGAGGTATTGATTAGGCAAACATGGTATGCCAGGTGTCTAGTCAAAAAATACATGGGTATATTGGATGGTTGCTGCAAATCCTGGCATGACTTGGAGAGCTTTTGAATGGCTAAGCTGACACACTTTGATAGACATAATATCATAGTTATACACCGACATGAGGATCATTTAAACACCATTGTCTTTGGCTGCCTAAGACTTTTTATCAGTACTGTAATCCTGCAGCACTGTTACGGTATTAAGCAGCACAGATTATTAGCCAGAAATGTGGTTAAGGAGAGTAGAACGAAATCTAGCACTGGCATGGTCTTAAGATGATCCACATCTAACAGAGATACCCCTCTGGCAGGTGCAGGATTTCCCCTCCAGCCCTGACGCGGTCACAGGTGAGGTGGCCTGTGACGCTGTGAGCCCCTGCGCAGCCGATGACCTGCGGCTGGAGCTGGACCAGTCAGAGCTGAGGCAGCGGGAGCTGCTGGGCCGGGTGGCGGAGCTGGGCCAGGAGGCCGCCGAGCTGAGGGCTGTGGTGGAAGCATTGCAGGGTCAGCTGGACACCTCGCTGGCTGCACAGGAGGCCGGCCGGTGGGAGTTGGAGGCCCTGAGGGCGGCTGAGGGGCCCCGGGGTGCCACAGAGCATGACCTGAGGGCCCGGTTGGCTGTGGTGGAGCAGAAGAACGCAGAGCTCCTGGCCAAGCTGGACGGCGCGCTGGACGAGAAGGGCCTGCGTACGGCCAGCCACCTTGATTCGGCTCAGAAGATCCACAGCCTGCTGGCTGAGCTCAGTGAGGCAGAAAGGGTCAGGCTGGAAGCGTGCCGGGAGGTGGAGATGCAGAGGCAGGAATCGCGGCGGCTGGCCGAGGAACTGAGGCTAAGAGAGGGGGCGCTGGTCGAAGAGCGTACCAAGGCGGATGGCCTGCAGGGGGTACTGGCAGCAAAGCAGAAAGTGTCTGGCAGCCTGGAAAGGCAGATGGAAGACCTGAAGCACACCCTGGAGGTGACAGCAGTCAAGGCAGAAGAGGAGAGGAAAAAAGCCCAGGAGGAGAATCTGGAACTTCAGCAAAGGTGTGCTACCCTGAGGGACTCGCTAGAGGGCCAAATTCGCACGCATGCCCAGCAGCTGAAGGCTAAGGATGAGGAAGCATCCGTCAGGCTCCAGAAGATTGACCACTTGGAGAAGCAGATGACTCAGCTGGTTGTGGAGAAGCAAGGCCTTGTGGAGAGGCTGGTGGAGCTGCAAGACAATGTAAAGGAACAGGCTAGGAAAATGGAGGACTACCAGACCCGATACACCAGCCTTGAGGAGCTCAACGGCAAGCTGCTTCAGACTGTCAAGAAGAACGAGGAGGCCAGAAAGGAGTTGATGGAGGTCAGGGTGGTCAAGGAGAGCGAGCTGGCTGGCCTGCGTGCGTCTGAGAAGCAGCTGAGGAGCCAGATAGATGACGCGGCCATGGTACTGGATGAGCGGGAGAGGAAGCTGCGTGAGGAGAACCGGTGCCTGGACGAGGGCCTCCGCAAGGCCGTCTTGGAGAAGGAGACCCTAGAAGGGGCCATGAGGGAGCTCGAACAGAAGAACCAGGACCTGAAGGAGGAACTGGAGGCGACAGAGAGGGCTCTGTCTTCCACCTGCCTGGAGCTGCGAGCTGCTGAAAGTCAGGTGGTCAATCTGGAGAGCAGCTTGGCGAAATCCCAGGGGACAGAGGCGAGACTCCGTGAGCAGCTACAGGAGGTTGCTGAACTCTTGGAGGTCACGAAGTGCCAGACCCAGGAGCTGGAAGCCAAAGTGAAAGAAATGGCAGAGGAGAAGAAGGATGCAGCCTCCTGTCTGATGCTTGCGGAGGGCCAGCTAGAGCTGAACGTCAAGGAGGTCTCCAGTTTGCAGGCGGAGCTTCTGGATTTGCGCGCTGAGCTCCAGGGTGCTGTAGAGGACAAGAAGAGGACTGAAGGTCAGCTGAATGTGGCAGAGACCTCAGTGGAGGAGCTCGCAACCCTGCTTGAGAGGCTGAAGGGTCAGGAGAAGGAGCTCCGCGGGCGGCAGGCAGAGATGGAGGAGGAGGAGAGGGCTGTCAGGGAATGTGAAGCCCAGGTCCAGGTTGAGCTGGTGTCGGTGAGGGAGGAGCTGTCTGCCCTGAAGACTCTCCATGAGAACCTGGTGCTTGAGCGCGCAGAAGCCCAAGAAAGCCTGCACCGGGCCAACACCGAGACTGCTGAGCTGGGCGTTGCTGTCTGCCGCCTGACCTCCGAGAACCAGGAAGCAGCTCGTAGGCTGGAGGAGGCGGCCCGCGAGGCCGAGCGTCTGAGAGCCGGGCTTGCCGCCCTCCGGCAGGAGAACACTAGTCTGAGCGAGGAGCTTGCCCAGTCGCAGAACCTCACACAGACCATCCTGGAGCTAAAAGAGCACCTGGAGCAGGCCAGCAGCATCAAAGAAGCTGCGCGGGAGGAAGTGGAGGCCTTGAAGTTTCAGATGTCCAGCGAAGCCTTAAACCATCAGAATCAGCTTAAGGTCCATTTTCCAGTCAGATCATCTTCTCTCAGTCTGAAGTTCTTACTAGCTGTTATTTCTTATTGCTATAGATACATTCTTATAGATTCGTTGTGTATACATTCTCGTAGATATAGATACATTGTGTACATTCTTATATCTATAGATAAATTCTTACAGATACAGTTACATTGCATGCATTCACATAGATGTAAATTCATTGTGTAGAATGTATTCATGCCATTGTAGGGGCGTTAACCTTAGGCTTGTGTCAGTAGGGGCTTGGGGATGAAGTGGGGAATCTCAAAGGCCATCTGACAGTGGAGAGGGAGAAGACATCTTTGCTGGAAGCAAGAGTCATACAGCTGGAGGTTTGTGAGTTTAAAGCAATTGACAGTTGAAGTCGGATTGGAAATGCCCATTCAAGCCCTGGAGAGATCTCGAGTAGCCAATATGAAAACTTTTATACTTTTGGAAAGTACTGGGCATTTTACTGATGCAAAGCAGTATTGGGAATATGGACAGCATGGCCGTGGTAACCAGGGAATAGGACAGAAGGAAGGAATGAAGGAAGGGAAAGAAAGCAAAAAGAATGAGAGAGAGAGGAAGAAAGAGAAAGGAAGAAAGACTGATTTTTTTCTCACAAAATGACTGGAAGAGTTTGGCACTCTGGGGAGCTCTGTGTGACTCAGCATATTAGGCCTCTGTGCCTCTGATAGGGAGGTCGCATACCCATGTCTGATGGGACCCTGACCAAGGCCCTTAACCTCCCCCGAAATACTCCAGGGGTGCCGGATAAATGGCTGACCCTGCGTCTCAAAGGAGATTAAGGTGGGATATATGAAAACGAAAGAACTGAAATGTACCTGTAAATAAACAGTTGGTTACAAAGAGGCCATGCATAACTAGGCTTGTATGTTGTTTCTTTTCTATTCCATACTTCTTCCTTAAGTGCTTTTCCAGTACTGGGTCAGGGTAAGCCTGGAGCCTATCCCAGGATGCACAGGGGCAGAGGTGGCAATGGCAATATGGGCAAATTGCCAGGGCAGCATTCTCTGAAGGGGTGCCGACTTATGCCCCTCTCCCAAGCTGTCAGTTAAAGCTGTCGAGCAACGGGTGGTGGGTGGTGGCGGTGAAGAGTGCCTAGGGCAGCGCACGGGCTTTGGTCATTACTGCACAGGAACTACGGTACCGGTCCATCGTGTGACACACACAGCCATTTGCCAAGCTGTTGAGATGTTTTTGTGCATGCTTTGCATGGGGTCTCCCTTTCACTGGGGACTGTCTGTGCGTGATGCCATCTTCATTTCCTCCAAGGCCGCAAACAACGACTGCACCCGTCAGATGGAGGAGAAAAATGAGCACGTGGTGAAGAGTGACGCCAAGGTACGTCAGGCTGAGGAGGAGCTCAAGCAGCTGAAAGGAACGCTGGTTAGGTGAGGTACCTACAGATGGCGTTTGAGGCATCCTGAACCTCACTCGTTCATGCATGTGTATTGACCTGAAACTGCTGATGTCCTGCATTTTTCACACTCTGGCAGGACGGAGGAGGAGCTGTCTGCGGCCAGGAAGGAGTGCGAGATGCTGAGAGGGAAGCTGGACAGGGCTGCAGAAGAGAGGCAAGTCCTAGAGATGAAGACCACAGCTGAAATCGAAGACCTGTGCAAGACGAAAAGCAACCTAGAGGAGCGTCTCATTGAGCTGATCAGGTAAGGCGTGTGTCAGGGGCAACAAAAGCAGTAATGACAAGAATCACAGTGAAACACTGTAATAGCAGAGATTGCGGGGAGACCCGACAGAACACGTAAAAATAGTCATACAAACAGGAAACGCAATGAGACAGAGTAACAACATGGATAATAACAGGAAACAATGTAACACAGTAGTAGGAATGATGGAGAACAAAAGGATTGTAACAGGAGCACAGTGAAACAATAATATAAATATAGTTCACTGCAGGAAACAATGTGAAACAGTGATGGGATAATATCATGGATGCTATGAAACAATAATATCAGCTTAGATCATAACAAAAAACATAATGTAACAATATAAAACAGTAATGACAGAGATAATAACAGGGACATGTCGAAGCACTAATATAAACACAGATAATAATAGGAAACATAAGATTATATCAGAGATGATGGAAAACACAATGAGGGGGATAGTAATGGGCACATTCCCTGAATTACTTTGGATGAAACAATCTGTAACCAATGTAAAAAGATAAGTATGTAGTTCTATTCTCGCATACATCCATATTGGAATTTATTTTGGGGGGGGTGCTTCTTGGGGAGCAATCAAAAAATGCATTTTGTATTATTTCCTGCCTACTTCTTGTCTACAGGGAGTCTTTAGCTTTAGGAAATTGTCTTGCTGTGAAGATATTGTTAGCACGGCTGAGTTTGTTACATCACATGACTCCTCGGCGCCATGGCGACACTGGTCTAAGGTTGTGTTTAATGCCTAGGCTTTCTTGTCTAAATGCACAGCAGCTGTTCACATGAGGGTTAACCTCACACAGCAAAGGACAGGCACAGTACTCCAGTATGTGATACTCATATTCTAATATGCCGACGGGACTGTGCAGTTGTACTTGCATTAACTTTTGACTGTGTGATGCATGCATTACTGGCAATTAGTATGCATTACTGTCATTTTATAATATGTATTTTAAGGTTATATTTTTTAATGTTATCATTCCATCATTTCGGTCCCCACTTATCCAGTACAGCCTGGAGCCTATCCCAAGCACAACATGGTGGAGGGTTCCCTGGATGGGATGCCAGTCAGTCACAGGGCACACACACTCACATCCTACAGGTGATTTTAAATACAGCACTTCACCCTAACCACATGGGTTTGACAGTCGGAGGAGTCCCCAGAGGAAGGCCTCATGGAAATTGAGCACATGCGAACTCCACACAGATGGATGTGGGGCTGGATTCAGGCCTGCATCCCTGGAGGTGTGAGGTTACCATGTTCTTCTCTGGGATTTGACCAGCACAGTGTGTCCAGCACTGCCGGGTTTTCTGTATGGTCCTGTTTGAGCTCCTGAAGCAATTTTCCTGTCCCCACCCCACCCCATAGGGATAAGGACGCCCTGTGGCAGAAGTCAGATGCGCTGGAGTTCGAGCAGAAGTTGCGGGCAGAAGAGCAGTGGTGGCTCGTGGACAAGGAAGCCAACCGCTGCCTGGGCTGCAGGAGCACCTTCACCTGGTGGCTGCGAAGGCACCACTGCAGGTGAGTGCAGGCAACACCAGGGCTTCCTGTTGGCTTGTCGGCCAGCCCTGATGACGCCACTGATTAGCTGGGTGTGGGCTAGCACCCATGGCTTGAAGATAATAATCGGGTTTCTAATGACTGATTTATTTGGCACTTGATATAGAATTAAATGAGAAAACAGTCAGCTTCACTATACTGTATTATTTTTAAATAAATTTCCTTGTAAAAATTACTTTTTAAATGTGCTGCACAAGGCCTCACAATCAATTAATCATTAAATCTTCAATGATTCTTTCACGGAAGTCATGCTCTATCATTTCAACTTAGATTTTGGTTAAAGTAAAACTTAGGGGTACTTCCTGTGGACAGTTTTGGGGGAATTATGTGCCTGATTTGTTGGTCGCTGCAAGTTTCTACGGTGCATGCCTCCTTGTTGTCAAGAAGGTGTTTGTCCTTTGTCATGAAACAAAAATATAGATGTGTGCCGCCCCCTACTGGTCATGCCAGGTTGTGCGGGCGCATTTTCTGCTACTACTGCAGCAACAACTTCGCGATGACGAAGCATAGTGGGAAAAAGGAGCGCTGCTGCAGGGAGTGCTACTCGCAGCACTGTGCGGTGGTGGAGCGCCTCACACAGGCTGAAGTGGGCAGCAACCAGGACACTCCCGGCACCCTATGCCCCTCTTTGGTGCTGGGACCCGCCCCCTACACACCCATGCCTAGGGTGACAGGTAAAAAAAAAAAAAAAAACAACAGACGGCTATGTTTTTTGTGGAAAAAAGAAAGTAATCATGTCATTCTGGTGTGGCCATTGTTCGAGTTTACTGTGAAATCATTCTGATAGTTTCCAAATTCATATACGAGTAGACTCCCTCTGGATGAAGCAGGGAATTGTATTTGTCTATAGGTGTTTTAAATTTCAAGGAAGCCTAAGGAAGTATCTTGGTCTCCTGATATGAACATAATTTCTCCAAGGCAGGGTAATTTCAGCATTAGAATGAGGTAAGCAAAGAAGAACACGGGTGATGTAATAAAACATTGGTGTGGAAGGAGAGGTTAAAAGGTGCTGAGCTCAGCAGGGATGACTGAAGACACAGTTCTCCCAACAGTTTGCCGGGAAGAGGCAGCTTCAGTCACAAGGTTGCAACTAGAAACTGTTTGGTGATCACACAGAATGCATCTCTTTACCCAAATGGTAGAAAGTTGTGTATGCACTTCCAAGTAGTGTAGGTAAAGCCAGTTTTTTTGAATAATCCAACCAGCAACTTGAAAAATTCCAGGAACACCTGTGGTCTCTGAGTGAGTGTGTGCTTATGATGGACTGGCATCCTGTCCAGGGTGTCCTCTGCCCTGTGCTACTTGGCTAGGCTGCAGGCTCATAGGAGTCCTGTTCTGGATATCTGGCATGATAGATGGATGGCTGTATGGACGAATGGATGGATGTATTCTTGTGGATTTCTTTTTTTGGTATTTCTCTGCTTCACTAAATGTTCCAGGAGCCATTCTCATAAATTCTGGGAAGGTCCCCGAGACACAGTCAGCGGACATATCATGGCATGTCTCACACCTTCCTGTTTCCTTCCCTCCTGTCTCAGTGACGAACCCGAGCCCCCAGTCGGATGACGCCGCCTTCGACATCATCACGGAGGAGGACCTGGACGGGATCTATGACGGCGACTTCACATGCCAGCCGGCGGCCGGCACTGACACGTGAGCAGCTTGGGCGAACTCGTCCCTGAACCAGTCACAGCTTACGGGAACGCTTCAGAACACTGAGTGCGGGTTTTGGTTGAGTGCGCTGCTACCGCCGCGAAGCAGAGCTCTGCTGCTCTTTCAGAAACCTGATACTGTTTTCTTGTTTTTTTCTCGCTTATGTTGTGAATCAGGAGTGACAGCACGGGGGAAGGCGCTGCTGAAGAACTCGAGGGTTTGCCGCTGGACCGTCAGGATGCAGAGATCCACCTTCTGAAGTCAGGGGAGCTCACGTGAGTGAATAGGATAACATCATCGCCTCTGAGGCCTCCTTGTTGAAACTAAGGCCCACACTGTAATTTCACATACAGTGCTTAGGGAAAGTCTTGGGATGCTTGCTTAATTCCGTAAAAATGTTGCAAATTTATTGGTTTCATAACAAAAGTCCATTGACAAGCAATGTTTAACATATCTGCACATATCCTCTGCACAGAGATTTTCTTTTTATTAAGTGTCATAATTTTTTTGACTCACTCATTCAGTTCTGTTCTTGTCATTTTGCTATTAGTTGTAGTTGCAGTCACTGGCTCCCAAAGGGACACTGAACACAAAAGTTTGGTGTTTTAGTGCGAAGGTGTTACTAACTAAAAAGCACCCAGTGAGACTGCTTGTCAATGAACTTTATATCTATTTTAACAGCTCTTTCAGAACTATAATTTGGATTTCAGTTTGTTATTACTTCAAATGAATGTTTGATCTACTGGTTTCTTCTAATGTGATATATACACTGCCCGTCCAAAAAAAAAGTCGCCACCTGGATTTAACTAAGCAAATAGGTACGAGCCTCCTATTGGA
>JAAGVU020000078.1:18031505-18043755 GCA_011763525.2 Mormyrus iriodes | reverse complement strand
TTGCACCATGGTCCTGGAGGAACGTTGTTTCGTTTCACTGTGTATATGGCTGAAATGACAATAAACCTACTTGACTTGACAAAGTATACTTGGGAGCTGCAATAAGTGAAGTAAAAGTGTCGGCTTAACATGGTTCAGTTGGCTGAAAAGGGGTCCGAAAGCTAAAGTTCCCAAGACATCTGATAATTTGATTTTGCAACAGTTGAAAATTTTAATCCGTCTGTCTGTGTCTCAGTGGTTAAATTTAAAATGGAATTAAAGAAGGCGATGACAGGAGAGGCACAAGATAATTTGAGCCTTCTTGGGGAAAAAGATAAACATAAAATTAACAGAAAAATATATTCAAATTTTAGAATTTATGGGAAAAGATCCCCAGTGTGGGATAGTGTTTATTGAGCAGGTGCCTCTGTCCATTTGCACCTCCTGTGTAATTACAGCAGAAATGCATTAGCCTAAAAACACCTCGCTAGAACAGTATGGGCTGAACTGCTGGGCAATAAGGGGCAAAAAAAACATCAGTAAATTATTGACAAAGTAAATGCTAACTTGTGAGGCGCTGACTGTTGAAACTCGGTTTCATCCATAGCAGTGGTACTGAAACTGTCTTTGACACACCCCCCCCAGGACTGATATGTCTGTTATACTCAACATAAATCAATTATGATTGATTTATAAAAGCGATAAAAGGGTAAAACATCCAAGGGGGTGAATACTTTTTATAGGCACTGTATGTTACCTTACAGCTCAATGGAAAGGATGTGCCTGTTTCCCTGTGCACAGTTTATCAACGTCAAGGGAAACTTTTCAGACTGCAAGTGTCTCTGTTTTTAATATTTCTGAAGGTTGCAATTTTGAAATAGGTGTACCCCCACTACAACCCCCCCATCCCCCAAAAAGTTCGTTTTTTTTCCCCTCAGTTGTCTCACCAGTGAAATTCAGTAGAGAACATGCAAGCTTAGCTGCAGGATGCTGTGCCAGAGACCTAAAGGTTATTGGTTCAAATCCCAAGGGTGGAGTCGCAGTCATTGCTGCTCCCTTGAGCGAGGCCTTTAACCCCCTGTTGCTCCAAGGATTGTCTGATCCTGCTTTCTTCGTCGTCGTTATCTTCTTTTTCTTCTTCGTTGTCATCTTTGTCTTTGTCTTCATCATCTTCTTCCTCGTCTTCTTATTCTTCTTCTTGGTCGTCTTTGTTATCTTCATGTTCTTCGTCATCTTCTTCATCTTCGTCATCTTATTCATCTTCTTCACATGGCATTGGATAAAAGTGTCTGTTAGGTAAATGTAGTGTAAATCCACAGCCCTGAAAATGTGAGGCAGCATGACTATCAGATTATTAGTTAAACAATTTTCATTTCAGCTTGGCATGCTCTTCTGCATGATTCCTCTTAAATCCACCAAGCCAGTCAACTATGAACAGTGATATCCCAGATTTAAAGACTTTCTTTAAAGATTCATGGCTTTCTGAATTTATGGCTCCATTCCTCCATAACAGGTTGAGACCTGCGCTTTACTGACATCGGACTATTTCACAAGATTTAATAGTGCGAGGCTGGGTGAACTAGATGATAGGTTGAAGTTCACCAAAATATAACTGTAGGCTGCCATTTTTTTAAAAGATATAATGAGTTGCCAAATTCACAGGGTAGGCTGGCAGCAATTCGGGATTTCTAGAAGTGATTGTTCCTCAGATTGCCGGCCGACCTCCTGGACTGATCCTTTCATTTTGGTATCCTGTAATCACATTTTTACAGTAGGGGATGGGGGAGGGGGGCGACTTTCTATTACTGGACGCTTATTCAACTGGAGGGGGTTGGGGGGGTGGGTACCCGATGGCAAGTTGCCGGATTGTGGAGGAACGTAATTAAATACAAATCAGGACAATCTGGAGAATTACATACTTATAACACAGGCTGACTTGTCCTGTTTGTACTGACATAATAAGCCTTAAATATCAAATAGAATTCTGGCTGACTTTCAAGTTAAGGGCACAAAAATTAACCCACCCACAAAAAAAAAGACTCCCATATTTTGAACAGGTGCTTTCTCAGTAGTAGAACTGGGGGTGGTATTGTCTTGTTCAGCAGGTTGGCATGCTGTGTTTGTGACTGGAAGGTTGTCGGTTCATTTCCTAGTCCTAGCAGTATGATTTTACCATTGGGCCCTTCGCAAGGCCCTTAAACCCAAATTACTCCAGGGATCAGCTGACCCAACTTTCTCAGAAAAATCGCTTTGGATAAAAGCATCTGCCAAAGAATGAAATGTAAAAATGTTGCCTGGGCAATTTTTTAAAGCCTTTCTTGTGCAGATGTGCAGCATCTGGATAACAGTACGACGGCCTCGTTACTGTAAATGTTTCTGAGCAAAGCTCAGAGGAGTGCCATCTTGCGTATTGAAATGGAGTTATAGGCCAGTCAGTTCTGAGTACATCTCCCTCCGATCCGAAGCCCTTAGCCGCGAAACCCAGGCCATGTGGAAATCCAATTTATTTCAACCAATCAAATTTGCTCCTCTGGGAAAGTACACTTTCCCCACACATTATTTTTAAATGTGTATATATGGTTGTATTACCCTCCTCTTCATTGTTATCAATCTCTTTTCACTGCTTCTCCCACCAGGTGTTGGCCACTCTGCACCCTGAATGCGAGTATATCTTTCAGCTGGAGAGAGACGAGCGCCAATGTCTCAAAATAATAGCTGAGTATGAAAACCAAACCACTGCAGGTATGCAGGGGGGCATGAGTGACTATAATGAGCAATTTTAAATGATATGGGAAGTTTTATATAGGTTTATATACATTTACAAACGTTACAAATATGCTTTGCTGTGCATTTTAACTGTATTTCTTTTTTTTTCTTGTTTTGTCAGTTCAGTGGCTGTCAATTTTTAATTTTTATAGAGCCCATCCCAAAGTCCTCACCTTTTACAGGTTCTAAAGCAAGAAAGTGTTTCCCCTTCCAGCTTTGCAAATAGTACTGTGGGACCCCCCCCCCCCATACACACATCTGATTTACTGGGCCATACAATTTATGTACTATGTAAACCGTTTGTGGACAACAAACGTTGGGAACCCTTAATCTAGAGGACAACATGGGGGTGTAATGAAAATGGTAGATATACATGGTATAAATTAACATGCTATCTTCTGCTCTAGTGACTGAACGGTGTGAATCTTCATGCTGACCTCTGCTGGCTCCCCTGACCTGTGTCTTCTGTATCCACCTCCAAAGGGTGCGTTCCTTCCTGGGACTCTGTGGTCTGCTGGCCGACCGCAGACATTGGGGAGACAGTCACCACCACCTGTCCGCAGGTTTTCTCCCTGTTCAGGAACAGCACAGGTACGATACACTCTTCAGGAGGCTGCCCGTAGCGATCTGGCTGTACAGCAGGGCCGGCAGTACCTTTTCAGGGAGCAGAGGCATAGCGACAGAATAGGCTGGGCTGACAATTGCCTCTGGCCTCAAGCTGGGAGGGGGCCTCCGATGGTAGCAGATTACCAGTGTTGTGCAAGTTACTGAAAATTATCATCAGTGACAAAAAAGTTAAGCACCCAGAAGTAATGGTCTGATTTGGATGTAATTTGGTACATGTGCAGAGGCAGAGACGTGATGGGTATGTAAATGATTTGATTAGCAAGAAGCTGGCACGTCTAGTCACCAGACACAGAGGATGCCTCACAGACGCATTAGACAGCATTACCAGCGCTTGACAGAGTTTGATAGGGGTCGTATTGTGGGTTTGCATGAGGCTGGGTGGGTATATCGGGAAATTGCCTGGCATTTGGGGAATGCATATGTCACAGTCGCCTGATGTTGGAACCAAGGGGCACGTGAGGGCACCCAGACACGTTGTGAAGGTTCTGGTCACCCAAGACAGACCACACCAGGGGAGGATCGTCATATTGTGCACCAAGCATCACAGAACTCCATAACATCTGCGCCAGCCATCCGGACACTGGTATTGGACTCTCTACAACACCCCATGCCATCCCACACAGTATCCCGGATGACCGTCATGTTCGTGTACGGCGTCACCAACGGGAGAGGGCCAATCCTGCCAATGTTGTGGAGAGACACACCAGCATTACTGCTGGCATCATGGTGCGGGGAGCCATAGAGTATGACTTCATCTCTGGTAGTGATTCGGGGGACCCTGATGGCACAGCGCTACGTCAGTGACATCCTGGATCCGCATGTCTTGCCCCTCCTGAGACAACACCTTGGTACAATCTTTCAGCAAGACAACACCCATCCACACACGGCACATGTGTCTATATACTGCATGCATCATGATGAGGTGCCCCGATCTTTCCCCAATCGAACATGTGTGGGATCAGCTTGGATGTCAACTCAGACCCAGGACCTCGAGGGCCAGCTACAACAGCTGTGGGTCGACTTGCTGCAGGAGAGGATACAATAGTTGTACGACTCCCTTCCGCACTGTATCGCCACATGTATCCAGTTCTGGGGGGGGGGGGGGGACCCTATTGACATGGGACCAGCAGCGTGCCCATACTGCCAACTCTGTTGATCTGATATTATAATCATTGTGATACTGTTGGAATTCATCACACTGACATCGAGGGAATGTCAAACCAATATTTGGTAGTGATGTCTCCGCGACCTTGTGCCAGTGAGCAAATGACCTCATATAGATGCTTTGCCAATTGGATTTTAAAGCATTGAGGAGACATCGTGCATTTGCACGTTTGCTATCAGGGTAGTTACATTATTTTAGTGCTGCTGGTATGACAGTGTGCGACAATATAACTGTCAAATTTAATCTAGCACGGTACCCAATATCACCCATTCATCACGCCACCATAAGGTTTGATAACATTACAATGATCTCCTGTTGAACTCCTAAGTTGACCCATTTATAAACATATGAGAAGTCTATAATTTCACTGATAGGTTTATTTTAACATCAGAAGATAGATTTTCAACAAAACAAGCAAGAAAAAAATCATTATGTAACAGGTATAAATCAATTTGTTAGTAATCTAGAGAAATAATTATTTGGTCCCCTACAAATCAGCAAGAAAGTAGGTCAGGTACATGTGCACTAACACGGCACAAGTAATACTTAATTAAGTATTGACAGATACCAAGCCTGCATTCACATTTAATGGCATTACTTTGTTAAATAATATTCTTGGGTCACTAACCTGTCTACATCTTCAACCTTATCACCATGGGAAAGACAAGTTTGTTGACCTTCACAAAGGTGGAATGAGCTGCAAGACTATCAGCAAGCAGCTTGGTAAGAAAGTGAGAACTGCTGGTACAATTATTTGCAAATGGAAAAAAGACAAATTAACTGTCAGTCACCCTCGGTTTGGGGCCACAAGGAAGATCTCATCTCGTGCGGCATCAGTGATCTTAGTGAGGGCTAAACCCAGAACTATTCAGGAGGTGCTTGTTAATGATCTCAAAGCATCGGGGACCACAGTCACCAAGAAAACCATTGCTAAGACATTGTGCCGTTATGGTTTGAAATCCTGCAGTACTTGCAAAGGACCCCTGCTCAAGAAGGCCCATGTTCAAGCCTGTCTAAAGTATGCCAATGAACCCCTGAATAATTCCAGTGAGGCTTGGAAGAATGTGATGTGGTCTGATGAGACCAAAATCAAGTCATTTAGCATCAACTCCACTCACTGTGTTTGGAGGGAAAAGAATTCTTACTATAACCCCAGGAACACCATCCTTACCATCAAACACGGAGGTGGAGGCATTATACTTTGAGGGTGTTTTTTTGGCAAGGGTACGGGACAGTAGCATCACATCGAAGGAAAGATGGATGGGGCCACATTCCATAAAATCTTGGATGAGAACCTACCTTCCTTCAGCAAGGGCACTAAAAATGCATTAAGGGTGGGTCTTCGAGCAAGACAACAACCCTAAGCATACGGCCAAGGCAAAAAAGGAATGGTTCAAGAAGAAGCACAGTAAGGTCATGGAGTGGCCTAGCCAGTCTCCAGACCATAATTCCATAGAAAACCTATGGAGGAAACTCAAGCTTCATGTATCCAAATGACAGCCTAAAAACCTTAAAGATTTGGGGGAGATCTGCAAAAAGGAGTGGATGAAAATTCCTGCTGAGCCGTGTCCAAACCTGGTGATCAACAAAAAAAAATGTCTGACAGCTGTGCTTGCCAATAATAGTTACTCCACCAACTGCTAAAGCATGTGTTCCAAGGGATCAAATACTTATTTCCCTAGATAAATGAGAAATTGGTTTGTGACTATTACATAATGATTTTTTCTTCCATGTTTTGTTGATATATCTTTTGCTGTTAAAAAAACCTGCTAGTAAAATTATAGACTTCTCATGTCTTTATTAATGGGTCAACTTAAGAATTCAGCAGGGGGTCAAATAATTATTTCCCTCACTGTAGATCATAAGTAGGAAATTAGGGGAAAAGGCTGCATTTGTCCATTAATATTTTCATGCAAAACAAAAGTAACGAGTAACAAGCCCATTTAAATTTCTGTCCCTTTTATTGTGCTTGAAAAGGCAATTAGTTACATTACTCGTTACAGCCTAAAGTAGTGGAATTATAGTAACTCGTTTTTTAACAAAACTGAAAACATAGGACCTGTATTTCTGGAATTCTCCTTGTTGATATTATTAAGTTAGTCTTCACATTAAAATAATGATAATAAATTTTACTAGGTCAAGGGAGGGTAAGTTTGACGGCCCCAATGGAGTTTTTTTTTGCCTAGGGCCCCCAGAGTCACTAGAATCAGGAACCTTTTGTCTGGGCCTGGGCCTCCTTTTGTCCATCTGGCTTTTGGCAGTTGACTTGTTTGCCTCTGCCTGGATTCAGCCTTGGTGGGTAGTTCTGCCACACTACAGATTTAGCTATTGGGGAACATGGCAGTCACAGGTCTAGACCTAAGAAGGGAATTGAAGAGGATTTTTTCAAAACTCACTCAGTCCATTTGTTTTGTTGTTTTTGGCATGAAACAAAGTCAGGCTCTCTCTTCATATGTTACAGTATTGGGAACCAAAACTCAATCATGTCTCATGTAATCCAAAGAAAATCTTTCATTAAATTTTCTAAACTTTCAACAACAATTTTATCTAAAATGTATCTCATGGTCTGAGTGAGTTTTGGAAATATGCTCTTCGATCAGATATTCTCTTCAGAAAAAACGATGTCGAAGACAGCCTGTATTATCAAACTGGTTAAATAGACTTATCTGCATGTGACAATACGATGCATAAGAATTTGTAAGAGTCACACTGGAAGTGTGATCAGTCAGTGACTGTTTAAACTAAACAACAATCATATATGGAAAAATGTAAAACTATGAGATCCTCAAAATACAACTACAAAATACTACTACAAAATTGACTAAAGAGGTAAAATAACCATTTGGGAACCATTCAGAACTTTGCATTTCTGTCCTCCTTTCTAATTATCCCCCTCTGTATCAAAATTCATCCCCTAATCCTGTGCAGGGTCACAGTGGCACAGGAAAGTGATGAGTTCCGATGAAGCGTTTGAATGAGGGTGACTTAGCATGTGTCACAATGGAAACAGACTGGTCCTGAAAAAAAGAACTGGAATGGTGTCGGTATGGCAACTGCAGCCACAGAAAAAAGGAAAACTAGGCTGCTGGTAATTAATTACTTTCAAAATGCAAAGTCTTCATCCAGAACCCCCACCTAACACACTGATCAGCCATAAGTCTCAGACCTTCAAAGTCAGCTCCTGAGCTGTAGAGCAGATACCTAATTGCACCACTACCAAACCGCCCTGTTGCACATGCATAACTTGCACTCACAGCTGTAGCCGAAACCTTACTGTCCAACGCAATCCAGCATGAGTATTGCTGCAGAAGAACAGTGAGCCAAAGGCTTCACACTGGGACTGTCTAGACCAGGACTATTCAAATCACGGTCCTCAAGGTCCGAGCCCTGCTGATTTTCCATCTTTCTTTTACCTGGGAACCAGCTGTGAAGCGTCTGGCCAATCAGAATCAGTAATTATTAAACTAAGTACATGGGAGAACTCAAAACAAGGCCTGGATTTGGAATCGATGTCCAGATTTGAAGAGCACTGGCCTAGACAAGCCAGTATCCTTTAGACCTGTACGAGAGGAGGAGATTGGGTCAGGGTGAGATTTAAAACTTGTGCGAGAAGCAGAGATACTGTCGTAGGCAGGACTGTCATGTGAATGGCAGAAATAACATTGTGATAGGTTGGCGCCCCATCCAGGGTTGTTCCCTGCCTTGTGCCTGTAGTCTCTGGGATAGGCTCCAGACCCCTAGCAACCCTGAATAGGACAAGTGGCTACAGAAAATGGATGGATGGATGGATGGATGGATAGATGGATTGATGGAGCAGTGTCGTAAAAGAAAGGCATACTTGGGATGCCCCACAGTGACAGACCAATGGGAGGGAGCCTTGCCTGATGCATTCACATTAACCATCTGTGATGACAGAGTGAAGAAATTGAATAATAGAAACATCGCTCTTGCCGTCTTTTTGGATCTCCTGAACCTTATGCTGAGTTTTACATGAGAGTCTGGGTCCATCTCTGGCCCAGAGATTGGTGGTGACTGCTGGACGGCGGAGGGGCAAGTACTGTGATTCTCACTGGCTCGTTCACAGGCACTGTGAGCCGAAACTGCACCAGCGCTGGTTGGTCCAGGCCCTATCCCCCGTACTACATTGCCTGCAGCGTGGAGGATGAGATACCGGAGGTAAGCGGAATTCTGGGTAACATCCTTACCCTTTACTGGTCGGCTCAGGTGTGATATTAAAAAAAAATGATAATCTGAATTTAAAATACTGAAAATCTGCAACACTTTCATTTAGCTCAATAATCACCAACCTGTCATTCGCGATCGATTAGGAATGTCTTAATGATTGACCTGTCGATCAAAACAATCAGACCTCCTGCCCCCCCAGGTTTGAAAAATCTACAGAGGAAGAGAAAATATGGTGAAGGGAACCACTTCCCCTTTTGGCAAAATTTAGGAGATTAGTGTCTTTGGAGTAACTCTCACTGTCAAAAAGGTTGGAGAGCCCTGACTTTCCTGCTTTTTTATCCCCAAAGGCACAGGAGTGGTACTTCGCCACGGTGAAGACAGTTTATACCATCGGCTATGCCACGTCGCTGATCTCTCTGGCGGTTGCCGTGGGGATTCTCCTGTACTTCAGGTAGGGGCGGTGGGTGGGGGGAAGGAGTTTCCTGGTGTGGGTAGAGGGACTTCAGCACCAGTGTAAGGGGCATCATACAGACTACACCTCCATAAAGCACACTGTAAGTTGTATACTTCAGGCTGGGAGTGAGCAGAGTCAGCTTCCGTGTGGCGACCCATTACAGATCGAACCACGTTTCCCTGCCACAGTTCTGCCGCTAACCGCTATTTGAGGAGCACTGCTATAGACCCAATAACCACCCCCCTCCTCGTGATCGCTCCCCCCACCCCTTTATGACCCACCGATGTAAGGTGAAAGGGTACCTGAACAAAAGAAAGCTCAGATCGATGCCTTTTACATGAGGCTTCCAGGAAGCCATCAGACAATGAGCTGGAAGCCAAAAGTTAAACAAAAAGTAATAAAATAAGCAAAACCCAATTTGGTCTCGACTCAAAGGCCATTGAAGGGCTGCCTGGTGCCCAGGGGGGTTGCTGCCCTGTTTCCAAACCGAACCCGCTTCTTAATCACATTAAACAAAGGTTTTAAATTAAATGAAGCCACCGCTTACCAAAAGGGTGCATCAGTCCTTATTAATCCATTGCCGCCAAAAGGGCAGCCCATGTCAGAAACAACATTGTCATGCTTACCGAGCTCACCGTCAACGCCAGCTGTGTTCGGGCACGCTCTCAACGCCGAGGGCTAACGAGGGATGCCTTCACCTCCCCACCCTCACGTAGCTCAGGAGTGTGGTCACCGGGCCACCATGAGAGGTGCAACCCTGAAATTGCAGCACTCGAGAGAGGGCCCCTGTTGTTCAGCCATGGGAATGCTGCACCTGTACCCTCAGACAAAGAAACACCTGCTCCCCCTCTACAGTCATCTGTCTCTCATTCAGCCAGCCTCCAAAATCCTAGTTAAGAGCATTCAGTTCTGAACAAATGTTCCTTTATATTTGTCTTTATGAATTTGATTATCCATATCCCACAAAGTGCATTTTAATAATACACATCTGTGTTTCAGGCCTGGAACCTTAAATAAATTTTGGTGGAGGTACAATTTCTTAACTGGGGAGGGGTGGGTGGGAATCATTTTTTATTTTTTTGAGGTCGGGGGGTCCATGTACATACTATGTCTACCTGTATGAATGTTGAATGCATAAATTTATATGCTTTCTATGTAAGTAGTATGCACTGACACTTTTTAAACTTGTCTGTCGTGTGACAGACAGGTGGCGTTGTAATTAACGAACTAGACAGACTGATGGAACCCCAGGAGTAGATCTGCTGTTGTACCCATAGATCTTTAATCAGAAACTGCCTCTAAACGCAAACTGGTTTCAGTAGAAGCAATGTGCATGTGGATACTGTCGAGCAGTATTCAAATACCACCCTACGTGTGATCATTGACCGGCACCCCTGGTGGCCACTTGCTGCCATGGCAACCGTCCCACTTCTCTCTGCATTCCTCCCAGGAGGCTTCGCTGCACGCGGAACTATATTCATATCCAGCTCTTCCTCACCTTCATCCTGAAGGCCGGGGCTGTTTTCGTGAAGGACACCACCCTGTTTGCTAACTCAGAGACAGATCACTGCACACTGTCCACCGTAAGTCCGTCCTTAGCATTGTTTATCAAATGATACATTTTACATATCATATAACAATGTTCATAAAGGGAAAAAAAACTTTAAAAATCATACTTTACCAGCTCAGAAGATAAATGCCATCAGTTTGTGGTATTTTATCAGAGCCCCACTATGACTTCCACATGCAAACATTTCAGCATTATGCCTTCATCGGTGTGTGATTTCAAAAGTACAATGGGTTGTTTAAAAAAAACAAAACAATCACACTGTCATAATTAACTAATAGGTACCTGGTGGGCTGTCGACATAATACCCAATCAGTGCCATCTGTTGATTCATGGCCATAACCCCACAAGTGTGACCCATACTGGTCTGTAATAATGCAAAGTATCAATCTTCTGTCTAGGTTGACCCTCTGATATGTGCATTACCATCATCAGTCAGGGTGTTTTTGAGCTAGAAATACAACTTTCAATCATTGTTAAAAAAAACATCATATAACAAAAAAATAACTATTCAGTTAATACATTTTTAATGCAACACCCTTTTCCAAAATGGCTGCGTTCAGAGTAAAGACATAACAGCAGTTAATATTATTCATTTTTAAATTAGTGTGGATGAAGCAAGAAAATAATGAGAGCGAGAAATCGAAAACCCCTATGGTAATATTAAGATGCATGACACAAGTGTTAATCGGAGGTATACACACTGTTACTCAGAATCTTACAACACATTACCCCAAGCTACATAAGCCAATGTAAGTGAATAAGCAAATAATAAAGAATATCAGTCAGAATTAAGTTGTTTACATCAGATAATACCAGTTAATACTCATATCTGTAGAACAGGTACTTGAAAGCATTAAACGTTCCTTTAAAACATATACAGTAGTACTGGTGAAAGTATCAGCAGGAAAATGTGAGACATATGATATATGCTGCCAGTCTGTTAGAGGATTTAACAGTACAACCTCTAGGAGCAGGACCCAGGTTACACGGTAAAAACCCGGGGGGGGGGGGGGGGGGGGCTTAAGTGGGATCGTAAGTGATCATAAAATGCTTGAATTCTGGGCATAATTGTTTACAAATGTTAATTATGACAAGCACTTCATCTTGTCGTTAAACTTAATTGATCTTTCTGCCTAATGCGTTTTTCCTCATTAAAATACTTATTTTTCAGAATATGTTTACACCAGACCATTAATGATTCCATCATAAAAATAAAAATTCAAAAAAGTTATTTTACGTAGATCTAAAAACATTAAAATCTGCATAACAACTTGGAAATGGCTTATGGACAGTAATGGATTCATTTAATTAAAACAAAGCAGTCTTGACATTGTAAATGGTCGTAACTGGTAACTGCTCACTTAGTCCCTTTGGTACATTTGTTTAAAAAATCTCACAATGCTTTTGATAACAAAAGAAATAGTGGAGTATCAGTCTCCGCAAAGACACATGTACATCTCTTACTGCATCAGTATCAGTCATTATCGCTGTATCAGTCTCCGCA
>JAAGVU020000078.1:17983514-18025244 GCA_011763525.2 Mormyrus iriodes | reverse complement strand
TATATATGCATGCAACTGATCATACAGTTAGATATTTTTCCCTGAAAATGCACCTTCTTTTGACCCAAAAATGTGTCCCTAGCTTGGTTATCTGTGTTGTCAGGGAATAAACAGAGGTTATTAGAGTACTGTAAAGATATGTCAGAATGCCACCAACAGATCCACCAGCTATTGAACAGTCATAGTGATTTATCCTGTTCCCTCCCCCATCCCTTAACATTCTCCCTCCTAGACGCCTGACCAAGTCCACCCTTCTGCTCATCCCTCTGTTTGGGACCCACTTCATGATGTTCAACTTCTTGCCGGACTCTGTGCACGTGAAGACGCGGCTCTGTCTCGAACTTTGCCTCGGCTCCTTCCAGGTAGGCTCTACTTGGTTGGGATGTGTCATGGTATTAATGCTCTGCTGGCATTTACCTGAAAGCCAGGGGCAGACTCACAGGGGCGACAGGGGTACTGGCCCCAACTGAGAGCAGATTGGCCCCTGGAGTATCCCATCTCCTGTCACTCACCAATTCAAAATATATCATTGGCTCATGATATTTTACTGAGAGTCAAAGGCACAGCACTGAAAGCTTGCCAAAGACCTTATTTTATCGGACGTGAATCCATCTGCTTTGCTACCTGCTGGTCTTATCAAACAAAAGACAGCAGACGGTGGGGGAGTTCAGTCCTTCCCTCACAGAGTGGTCTTCGCTGATTGCTGCCAAATGAAGATTTCTTTCATACAGCCAGATATGGACATGAATGATGAATGGGGTCCCATTGCTTGTTCTCCTATGGAAATGAGTGCTGCTGGATGATGTGGACACCAAATTGCGGCTTGCATTATCAGTTTTTATGTGTACAAATATTATGATCAATATCTGATTTTTTAAACAGTGATGTAGTATTTCCATCTTACAAACATCCTTACCTGCCATAGATCCTAAAAGGATCATTGACAGTTACAGCATATTGAGTATCATGGAGTATATACACGGGGATACACCACAAGGCATCTCATTTCCACTGCAAGCAACTCATAGCACTCCTTCTTGACCACTAGGTGGCGCTCTACAAACGTCGAAATGAGAAGTTTATTCTGCAGTTGAATGAGTATTTCTGGATATAAACTAACTGCATTGATTATACGTGGAGATGGTGCAATTGCTCTCACTGCTTGACATTTTTTACAGTAGACTGTGAAAAATGCTAAATTATACAGCGATGTGCATCCCCCCCAAGAAAATTATGCTCCATAAAGGGAGAAAATGGAGTCTGTCATTATTTTTTTCTCTTCATCTTCCTTCATTTCTGTTTTTTCCCCTCCTGCAGGGCTTTCTTGTCGCTGTGCTCTACTGCTTTCTCAATAAAGAGGTGAGTAGCGACATTTTTAAGAACACATCAGTTAATTTTTTGAGGCAGCCATTACTGCGTTTCTGTCAAAATTTAGCTACCTTTTCAATTGCTTTTACTTACCATGTTGGCAGCATGTCCTTGTTTAGCCGGTCAGTCCTTTCTGTTTAATTGCATCATGAGTTGGGCGACGTGGATGGCAGGTGTTTCGTGCATTTTAACAGCGTCGTCGCCAATATCCTCAGGTGCAGACGGAGGTGAGAGTGGGGTGGCTTCGCTGGCAGGAAAGCAGCTATGGAGCGGTGCCGGCCGGCGCCCGGGGCAGCCAGATGGACACCCCATTCTGATATGCTGCCGCATTGGCCCCACCCACTGCTCCGCCCAGTCATCACGACGCTATTACCCCTCCATGACTGGATGTATTCCGTTGCTGATATGCTCAGTGACTGGTTTGGATTAAGGCCAGTGGTCCCTCAAAGGTACGACAGCAGTGCTGAAGCATGCAGCCTGAGGGTCACTGCTGACCTTGCTGCCATGTTGGAGGTGTGGCATACCTGGTCTTCCGCGCTGAAATTTCTGCTCCAAGTTGATCACTTCACAGGGCTTTCAGTCCAGAAAACAATTAAGCAGAGGTCTCACACCAGGAGGATCTGTTACATCCCACACTCCCCAGAAAGGGTCTATCGGCTGGTCCTGCCTCACAGGTACTTTGGCTGGGGTAGGACCTATTTGCACCAAGCTTACGCCCCATCTGTCCCATTGTACGCATTTGTGTGTCACTTGGCATGTCACACATATGTCGTGTGCAAGAAATCCGTCAAGTTGCGATCAGATGAATGCCAAGTCAAGGAAGTTAAGTGCTCTACTGTGGGTCATATGTTTGTGAATATTCCGTTTACGTTTAACTGTATAATTTCTGAATGCATGAATTTTACAAGTAACAGTTTGCAGGTAACCTGAAGCAAAACCAAGAACAGCATGAGTGAAAAAGTGAAATCAAAATGTAACACAAGAGGAATAATAATAAATTTCCTTTTTCTTTGCTAAGTGACGTAAGCTCTGCATTCCGTAACATTGCCATTGTACAGTGGATGCTTTTACTTTGGCTTAAAGGTAAAAACTCTTTCAAATATTTTCATGCATTAGTTATATATTCATCAGTGCATTGTGCTGCCTTGCCATTTAATGGATATTTACTGCAGCACTTACTGCAAATTTGTAAAAGGAATATCTGACACCTGCAATTTTAAAAACATGCACCTTCTTCTTCATGCTTTTACCCTGTTGTCAAAACTTCAGTTCAATACAAATACTACTGTCCTTGGCCAAAAGTTATATATGGTTAATAACAAAACCAAAAAATAATAATAATTATTATTATTATTGTTATTATACAACAACATAACACTGCTAATAATGATAACAGCAACAACAACAATAATAAGGAAGAAGAAGAAGAAGAAAATTAACAAGCATAATAATAAGCAGCATATTCATCAACATTTTATGTTTATTTCCAGCAGGGGTCGCTCTTAGCTCTCACATATTCTGAGTCCCAGCTGCGTGCTGAAATACAGCATAATAAAACGGATCACTCATCTTCAACATGCAGATGCGCATCTTTGCTGACTCTTTCATTCCCATTCCCATGTCTTCATGTCCACACCCACCCGAAGAACCGCTCTTTTGATTTCTGGATGTGTTCTTGGTTGATACACTTTCTTATCATCAGACCAGTACAAAAGAACAGATCAGTGTGTGTGCATGTTTTGGTCATTACCTTCTATCACATTGCTGCGACAGAACAGAACTTGTTCTGAGCAGTTTTTCCTCCTCGTTAGACAATTAGCATGCACGTCCAAGCAAGTGATGTCGCTACCACATTTCGCAGGACCTAATTTTAGCCCCTCCTTCCTTTATCTTTTGCATATAAATGAGATTCTTCATTCAAATAGTGAGGGACATGACCTTGCCTTTAGTTAATGAATCCCATCAGCCGGGAGGAGCCATTCTGTACCTGAACCCCTTTACTGCCTGTAAACTGAGCAGAATGCATTTCCTTCACTTCGACGATGATTCCTAAAAGCCATGTTTCATGTCTGATATCAAGATATCAACATTTTCCCTTGTTGGAACCCGGTAGCACTTATTCCCGGTATGTATCTGACTAAGGTCATACCGACATAAGATTCAGACATGTGTTTGTGTATCACTGCTACTCCTGCCTCTAAACTGGGCTTGTAGTATGTTGTAGCCCACAGAATGATATCTATATATTAGCTACCATGAATTGTAGTAATCTGAGTTAGTTAGTCGCATAGTTGGGGACCAAATGCAGATTTGATCCATTCTTCTGCTTATGATAATCTGTTTTTTATTGTATATTTTGGTAGATTGCGAATAGTAGCCAGATGTGTATTATCGAAGGGTAGAAGTCATGCCAGTTGTCTTCAGATTGTTTATTTTAGTGACACAAATTGTTCCTTGTTTCCATTTCGGCCAGTAATCACTATATTGAAGTAATTAACAGGCTGTATTGGTTAAGTGACCTGTCTCAGGTGTCAGGTAAAACACGTTTCGTAAAACCTATAGGTCCCAGGCCTGCTGCAGACTAAGGGTACCCCACCTCTAAGGCCGGGTATCATTTAAAAATTTTTATGCTAGCGGTACCTATTAATTGACTTTGATAATGGCTCCTGAACTATACTTTCTTCAATGCCATTTTATATAAAAATTATTTTAATATAAAGAAAATTGCATGACACATTACAATTCAAATCTTTTGTTTTATTTTTTCAGCTCCTTGGCATTTTTACACATTCAAAGCAGTTTCATAACATAAAAAATATTTAACAAAAGTTCAGGGGTGTACAAATTGCGAATGCATATGGTAGTCCACTGGGCTACAAGGCTTTCTGAATTTGGTAGTCCAGATACACTTTTTAGTAGTCCAGTGTACCTTCCCTGCATTCTGTTTCTGGGCTGTAAGCCTACTTTAATTGGTAGCACTGGTGCTAGCAGGGAAAAAAAAGTAAAGCAGACAAAATGCGCAGAGGAGCAGAAACATTAATTCTAATGAATGAATGCATTAATACTGTTATGAATTCCACCCTCCCTAGATAGATGGCAGAGTCACACATGCAAAGAGTGGGTTATGTAATTATAAATTATATGTTTTATTCCGAAACAGTTGAGAAATTTCTACAGAAAAAAACAATGCTTTGTTTATGTTTCTTTGGCTATGCTTACACATTATCCTATTTTAAAAAACCTCTGTAAGGTTTTCTTTTCCTTTTTCCTGTCAGCATTTCACCTATAGCCTGACAGTACCTTCATATGTACTTAAGTACAAAGTTGCATAAGTCACAGGAAAACAATAAATTAAATTTAATTAAATATGATCCAAAGGCATAAATACAAAGACCTCCGTTTCTTTGTAGGTTTGCAAAAATGGACATTGATTTATTAATCTGAAATGTAGGTTAATCTGAGTTAAACCTGTTTAGTAATAAAGAAGTTATCTGAAAAATAAGATTCAGCTGAAGGAGGTACTGTTCCTTTAAGTAGTAGAACCACTGCATACAGTCCAGAACGTGGTTGGTTTCACTTTAAAGACTGAGTAGCCTATGAGTCCATTAAGACCTGCAAAATGTTTATGAGTGATGATTATTGACATATATTAGGCAATCATGTGGTTAATCCTGGTTTGCCTAATTATTATCTTACTAATTATCACTAAAGCAGAACTGCCATTCATGGCAAAGCATGCATTATACTGAGCAAATTTGAGGAAGATTTTGAGGCAAAATGAACGTTTAATAATATCAGCATGTTTGAAGCTGTGTGCGCACTCAGACCTGTCAACTACATTTCTGAGAGCGGGTCCTGATGGGTGCACACATGTGAGCCTTGGAGTGTTTTTCCACTGCATGCCTCTATGACGTGTTGATGTAACATTACCAATCATCATTATTATTAGAGCATTGGTATGAGCATGCTGCAAGCTTATTGGCTCACTGACGCTGATGAGATGTACTCCTTAGGTGTTAAAATTTGGTACCGAGTGACAAGGCATTTTTCGATATTCGACTGTATCTAAGCAATTTGGTCGGTGCCATAAAAGTATCAAAGTTCAATACCCAGCCCTACCCACCTGGAGCTTCTGGAGGCCATGGCGCTCCAGTGCAGTGGATTACATTTGAAGATCCCCAGAAGACTGTATTGATTCAATTCATTGACTACAAAAAGGCTTGGGAGTCCAGCTCTTCGTCCTCTGTGGGTGGAGCTAATGACAGCTTTTGTTTCCCAATGGTGTTTTTATGTCTGAAGCCTCCAGGTTCCTCAAGAGGTACGTGCATACTATCTCTCTAAAATCCCAGAGAAGACAAGCAACAGCTAACGTAAGAGTCTCCTTCAACGATGGTGACAGCAGCCCTTCACCCACCCATCCATCCTTTGAGTGACTTAATTTCTCAAGCCATTAGTGATTGGGGGGGGCACGCCCCCCGCATCTGCTCCTTATATCTGCTCCTTCCATCCTTTCTTCCTTCCGTTCTACCCTCTGTCATTTTCTCAGGAGGAGAGTATGCGGGCAAATTCGAGCAGAGCGCCATCTAAAAATAAACAACATTTCGCATAATGGAAAACACTTGAGGACTTCAAATTGCTCATCCATTCACCTAGAGGCCTCTGGTGGTACAGCTCTAGGATGGAGTGGATGGGGTGTAGAGATGGAGGGTGGAAAGGGCATGGTATGTCTGAGTGTGTGTGTGTGTGTTACAGTTTCGGCATGTATCTCGTGCATCCATGTGCCTGTGTGTGAGTTGTGTTCTGGCTGAAAGTTTGACTGCCACTAATACACTGCAACCTCTCATTTTTCTCATTGGCCCATAGCCAGAAATGAATTTCGAGGGGGATCCTGCAAATTTCCAGGCAGGTGCAAGTTCACAGTATTATTACCTGGCTACATGCCTGATCAAGAATAAACAAATTTGGGGGGGGGGGTTCAAGTATTACTACATGGCTATGTGCCTGCAGTTATCACATTGTAAGTGATATTTGAATTTCTATATGATTAATATAGACTCAGTAGGTTAGAACAGTTTGCCTGTTATCAGAAGGTCATTGATTAAGATCCCAGGGTTGGCAGAGTGATTTCACCCTTGCATCCTCGAACAAGGTCCTTGACCTTTATTTTCTCCATACATTACTTTCTCGAAAATGTATGTCGCCTTAGATAAAAGGCACACATACCTCAGGGGAGAAAATTCACCTGCCCCACCACGTGTACAGTATTCTGTGTTTCTCTGGGTTTCCTCAGGACACTCCAGTCTCCTTCCTTGATCTGTTCACCTACAGCAATGGACTGCCTTCGGATCTAGGCTGTTCTCCTTTCATCTGTCCTCTGCTTTCTGAGTTGAGCTCCATGCGGACTGTAAGCACTTGCTGGGTGAGCAGTTGTGGAAGAGGGAAGGATGGATAGGTGCCTCTGAGAAGTGTGGTTCTCTGTATTATCACAGAAGTTTTGTATTTCACTGTATCTCATGATAGGGTGGTGCACAGAGTGTTACTAGTGGATTATTAGTTATTCTTTAAGCAGTGAGGATGAGGAAGCTGCAGCAACTTATGTATCCAAGGCTTGTTAGTGAGGTAGAGTATAGCCCTACTGTTATTGTTCATTGAAAAGCAAATTTCCAGAATTTTGTATTGGTTTAGAGATGAGACTTCCGATGACCTAAAGTCAGGCTTCATCTTCATAAAGTCCACAGAAATTTTCTCAAAAACGTACCCCATGGACTGATAGGGTTTTGGAAGTTTGCTCTGATAGTCAGTTATGACTGTGATTAGATCACATGACTCAGCAAGCATGAAGTGTGCCATATTTGCATTGCATTTGAGTTTGGAATTGCTCTACGTGGCCAACTGGACGATTATCCCAAACTTGTCATTTCTCCGAGTGGCTTGAAGTAACTGATCAGTGTTAGCTTGAGGAACATGGATGTGACACATGCTGACAGCCTCTTACATCGTCTCATGGGTGGAGAGGGGGAAATCCAGAAGCCATGTAAATCGGGTGATCTTTGCCGCCGTGGGCTGGCTTTGTCTGCAAGGATTACAGCAAGCCAGATGGGTCGGGACAAAGCCGTGTTTGAATTTGGCTATGCGTCAGGAAACAGCGGAGCATCCCCACAGTTGGAAATTCGAACTCCAGCCAGTTGGGGGTTCATCAGCCACAAAGAAAGCCTTGTTGATATTCTGCATAGCATTTATGACGTGTATTTGAAACGCTGTCCTATACTGAGATCATCTGAGCTTTGACAATCACTAAGGATTTGCTCTAAGCAAAGTCATTTACATATTTACTGCTGTCAGCTGACTCTTTGTCCTTATGTTCTTCTTATACATTTGTAATCTATACATTTTATATAGATTGTGTTGATGGTGAACATGCCATATCCTTCAACAGGCCCAGAGGGAACATGACCAAACTGTAGTGACTTTAGATATCTTGAGTTCTTATGAGTATTTCTTATGAGTATTGCATCGTTCTTGTCCGTTTTTGAGTTTTTCACCTATAAGAAACAGCATAAGGAATGCATAATTATTTGTGTTGTTCCTTGCATTGCATCCCCTTTGGCCTGAGAGAAGCCCCAAGTCCAGCTAGAGTGTTATACAGCCAGTAACATCCGTTTATTGGTGGATGTAGCAGTGAAGAGGTGTACCATCTGAGGAAAGGGCCCTGGGGATCCCTTAGAGATTCCCCGCTTTGTCCTGCCTCTTCACCCATCCACTCTTACTTCCATCATGCTGCCACCAAAAGAGAATCGTAGCTCTCCACTCAAGAGTAAGTTAGGGTGATAAACTGAAGGGCTGTCAGGTCTGTATGTAATTATACTGATTTGAAATATGCATTGGCGCATCCCTGATGAAGGCATCTCCAAATTAGCAGCTAGTCATTTACTCATTTTGAGTTCACCTGCCTATTGGACACTCTTACTGGGAGCCGAGACCATTTCAGAGCATATGATTAATTCAGGGAATCGCTGATTTACATGAACACAACACTGACAGTATTCACGTTACTTTCTGAGATGGGAGCTCCTTTCAGCACTGGAGACATTATGAGTGATATACACTATTAAACATCCTTCCCATATATCTGACCTAGATCTGGGTTTTACCAGAAGAGCATGCTGCAGTTATCATTCAAGTAGTTCCATACCGTAGGAGCAGGGTCTCCAGTCTGAGTGTGGCTGCAATCCAAAGATAGTAGATGGATGTTGGCACGGGGATTATATACATTCAGGATAAGCTGAAGACCAGACAGGCATTAGGAATCAGAGGATGGAGTTTGGTAACACAAGCAGGAGGTATATCAGATTCATGTCTGGTCCTCAATCTGGTCCTCATCTATGTATAATATCAGTTTCATTGCTTTGATCCATATTGTGACAAAGATTCATACAGTTTCCCACAATCCATCAGCACTAGGTTATCGCAAGAGGCAATTCTGCATTAGGACAGTTAACCCACTTGCTGCACAAGTCCTGTTCAAATCTCAGTATGGGAGACATTTTCAACATTAACAAATGAGATCATTGGTGGAGATGGGTCACCTTACAAAACCCCAGCCAATAGAAAAACTCCATGGCCGGTGGTCAGGGTGAACCTAAAGACTCGGCAGTGGCCTTTGCTCGACACAACTTTTGTCCTCTCATGGAGAGCCCGTGTGGCCGCTGCGCCCCTCTCAGTTACATTATTCCTGTCACCTCCCACTTAGCAATGATTATCATATTTATTGTATCCATGGCAACACTGGCATTGCATTTGTGCAAAAAAAAACAATAATATGTGGACCAAATAGGACTTTCTTTGTCTACTGTACCGTGCCATGCTTTGAGAGTGAAAGATAAAGGGAAAGGAAAACAGGCTAAATAACAAATATATAACAAGCTGACTCTGCTTGCAGGGTAGTGGTTTAGCAAACAAGGGTCCACGCTTCATAATGCTCCTCATATATCCTCCTCATAATTTCCATGACCATTTTGCAGTGCAATTGGTGGTAGTATAACTGTAACATAACAAAACTGTAACTGCAATATAACACAACTGCAAGATGACTGTAACAAAACTGTAACTAACAAAAATCCATACTACACATTCCATTTGGACAACTGCATATAAAAACTCTTGTTAAACTGTATTTTTCATTCGATTGATCTTTCTGTCTTGTCTCTGTATGAAATTGTCAGATTTTCAGCGTTTAAAATGTCTTTCAAATTTATATTCATATTGTATTTATCCTTTTTTTTTTTGCTCTATGCCCAATTAGATCATCATTTCAAAAGGCAGTAAAGCAAAGTGTCTTGATATTAAACGGGTAAATCGATTGATGGATGTATCTCACCTTCTGGCTTTTTTGCTGCATGGTGTGGATTGTGGACAGTCTGTAATGGCTGTCAACGTGAACAGGCTGTGATTGCCAGCGGGCTGTAAATTTGGTCACGTTGTGGATCTGAACGGGCTGTGAATACAGACAGGCTGTCAAGAGTTTCATAAGCTGCATTACATAAGTTCTGCCCTTCCAACTTTTAATTTGGGTTTCCTATGCTTTGACTTTTAGCTGTCTGTTAACGAAGAGCCATCATTGGTGTTAAAATAAAACAAACAGCAATGAAAATAGCAAAATGCTTGTTTATAACCTCAAGAAGCAGTGAATCAATATGGTTGTCCCATCTTCGGATATGTAAGTGAATCACGTGGCCTTCATCTGCAGACAGGCAAAGGCTCAGGGATAATAACTGGAATGTGGATCTCAGTGCATCAGGTTTCTATGGATACAACTTCAATGATGGAATTATTTTGTTTCAAACCCTATTGACTCTGACTTGAGATGAAGACCACAGTCTTTGGTCTATAGATATTTTTATCCATTTAAGAGAAATCAATTAAAGAAAAAACATTTTGAGTCTAAGCCCAAATGCCACCATGTTATATATTCTTAGTATTTATATGTATATAATCTTCTGAATCTAACTATTCATCTACTGATCTTCCATGGCTTATCCCGCAGTGGCACCATGGTTCACAAAATCTCCCACTCCACAGTACTAATGTGAATGTATCCACAAATATGATATTGACCCCAAGATGATCCTATGATCACTGCAACCCTGTAAAGAATAAGTGGTTGTAAAAGGATGGCTGAGTGATGATTTCACACACCAGAACATCAAAACGTACTCTAATACTCCAACATAATTTTCGTCATTCTCCCTCTAATGTTTTTGAGATTTTAACTTTTGGTAATTTGCTCATAATCATGGCTCCCTGGTGTCCCTAAGTTCCTGCTGGTAGCACCATTGATCCTCTGTCTGCAGCCTTTTTATTTGCTGTTTAAGCTCGCTGATCGTCTGTCCCTCAGAGTGTTACATCTTTCAAAAACAAACACGAGTTATTTAACACGCAGATATACTGTAGACATATGACAGCAAACACTACCACACTTCAGTTCGTGTAAACTAAGATCAAATTATAAGCGACCTCACTAACAGACACAGTTCACTTTGTATTGTTATGGGCCGCAAGATGCCTTCCGTTTCGGACAGATCTCGCCTGTTGCTGCCCTGCTGCCTTGATTGCCGTGCGCTGCCCTCTCGCTAGACTTCGCTGCCTTTCGTGCTTCTCGTCTTGTCACGCCCTCGCCAAGCCCTCGCCACGTCCCTCCTCGCCCTTCGGCCCCGGATCCAGCAAGAATATAAGCTGACGAACTTCGCTCATCATGGCGCACTTTTGCCCTTGCTTCTTTCTAACTTTTGGTGTACTTTCGCTCTGACTGATTTCGTGTATGACTGTTTTGGCTCTTGGTTCTGATTTCTGCTTCGTCCGCTTCTGGTACCTTTGCTCCTGGTTTGATTGCTCATTTCTGGTTTCGACCCCTTGCTTTCCTTTGACTATGCTCTTTGCTCACCCTTTTGGACACTGTGCTCGGCTTATGTGTTTCCTGTGTTTGTACGTACGGAGTGACTGCTGTTCTGTTTCCGTGAGAGTGCCGTTGGCGTCTGTTTTGAAAAGAGAGATTGAGACCGTGTTTGTTACTTTGTTTCTCTGTGTCATGGGTAGTATCAGTTTAGTTCGGGACATAGTTGTTAGTTGTTTTGTTGATTGCTTTGGTCTTGTGTCACTCTCGTAGTTTGTTACACCTCATGTTTGAAAACGTCTTTGTGAATAAAAATAAAAACCATAAAAAAGATCCTTTCGTTTCCCGTGTTCCCTTTTCCCGTTCCCCGGTTGTCCTGTCTCCTCCCCTTTCCCTTCCCTAGCCTTTCTGTCGATCCTCAACCCTAGACTGGGGATCGTAACAGTATTAATCTGTAACACCAGCCAATGTCACCTTGCGACTTATGCCCATTTCATTTCATAGGGACACAAAGTGATTAATGGGGACACTCAGCATTCCAATGGGACACACAGTGATCCATGGGAACACTCAGCATTCCAATGGGACACACGGTGATTCACAGGGACACTCAGGATTTCAATGGGACACACAGTGATTAATGGGGAAACTCAGCATTCCTCAGGGATGTGCAGAGATCCACAGGGACACTCAGCATTCCACAGGGACACACAATGATCCACAGGGACACTCAGTCTATAGGGGGACACAGTGATTCCCAGGGACACTCGGCCTTCCACAGGGATGTACAGTGATCCACAGGGACACTCAGCATTCCACAGGGATGCTCAGTAATCCACAGCAGGGACACACAGTAATCCACAGGGGCACTCAGCATTCCACAGGGACACACAGTAATACCGGGGGAGACTCAGCATTCCACAGGGACACTCAGCATTCCACAGGGACACACAGTAATCCACAGAGGCACTCAGCATTCCACAGGGACACATAGAGATCCACAGGGACACTCAGCATTCCAATGAGACACACAGAGATCCATAGGGACACTCAGCATTCCACAATGGCACACAGTGGTCCACAGGGGCAGTAAGAATTCCATTCAAATGATCATCTTTTATGTGGACTATTACAAATACACGTCATCTCTGGGTTAATGCGTAAAGCAGTAACTGTGGGAATGAGAGGCACACAGTGGATTCTGGCATTCCCTCCGCTGCGCTAACCCCCAAAGGGATGCGTCGCAGATCGAGATCCAGCTGCATCACATACGTCGCATGCATTAGTGTTTCAAAGCAGTGGGGGTGAGGCTCTTAAAGAGGAAGTTATCTCTGCACCATGTGTGAGCAGCCGCTCCCACCAGCACCGGTGAGCATGTTAATTGCTTGCCTTTTATAGCGCCTTTTCTGCGAGCATCATGGAGTGCTGAGCAGAGAGGATGTGAGTCATCACTGCTCCCAGCACACATGGCGATTTTCACCACTTTTGTTATTTGAAAGCTTACGTCAGTCTCTGAGGGAAAGGTAAAGTTGAAACAAAATCGATAAACCAGGTGATCAGAGGGCAGGTTTTATTCCATCTGATGTCTTTTAATGCTCCACTACCCCACTCCAATTCAACTGGGGATCAATCAGCCGTTCAGCTACCTCTTGAAGGGTTAAGGTCTCTAACCAACCCCTCCACCCTACTGACCATTCTGTGACAGTCCCCCCCTTCCTTGTATTGTCAACGATGTGCCCGTATCTGCCAGGCTGCGGAACTGACCGCCGAGCTCTGACGATCTCCCCCAGATATCCATGCCGGTTAAGTCTTTCCGCAAAGGTCACTGGCTTCCTTGCCGTAATCACAACTTTGGCTCTATATTTAGAGCGTGTCAGGCTCTCAGCCCAGGCAAGTAGTGGGACCAGCTTGGTAATCACCTGTCTTTGCCTCAGTAAATGCTAGAGATGCATTACGCTCCCAGGACAAGCACAGAGATCCACTGGACGAGATGCCAGTCCATCTCAGGGTGCACACACCCAAGCAGACAATCATTATTGTTATTAAAAGGGTGTGCCATGGGTATTTAATGAGGACAGAATATAAAAGATCAGATTAATATCAAAGCACTAGGTTTGACTCTAGTTTAATGCCTTGTTTCACCACTAGGGGGGAATCAAGAGGTATTTGCTGATCTCAGGGACAGGCTTGAGGCATATGATTGCTGCATGAAGACAGTGATTTTTCACAATAGATAAGGACATAGCAGTGTTTGTCCAGGCATTCCTGTGAAATAGAGAGCCACAGCAAGGAATCACAGTTACTGTTGAACCAAGTTTACTTTTTATTGTTTCTTTAAGTATAATTAATTGTGTTCTAGAGGCAGGTACTGCAACTGGTGCTGACTTGAACACTCAAATATTTACAGGGTATTCCTAGCTATTACAGCTCCAATCACCTGTTATTTAAACAAAATACATACTATGTATTATGTATGTATACAATACATGGTTGGTTCTCGTTTGGATCCCTTGAAGTTTTGTCACAGCGCAAATATTTAAATATTCCTAAGATCTGACGTTAACTATATCTCACGGGCAGTTTTCCTGTTTCACCCCACAATTGTCTGTTTACTTAGTGTATAGCACCCCTACAGGCCTGGGGTCACACTGATTTGGCAAGATTTCTTTTGACTTGATTCTGCATAGGGCAAGTGGGTATGGAAATTAACTCAATGAATAGATTCAGAGAATAGGATTTAAGATGGGATTTGCACACAAGCAGTTCATGTAAAAATCTGCACACTTTGCACTCTGTCAGTCAACGCTTTTAAACACCTTATAATTTACCATTTTTGATTTGGGATGAACTGGATAGAAAGGTAAGACTACACAGCCAACTTGACTGATTAATTCATAAAATTCCTATGAGTTCATTCAGCTGTAATTACTGGGAAATGTAGCCATTCTGAGGTGTCTATTATTGTGCCCGTTTTTATTCAATAGGTACAATGTGTCGTTTGTGTAATATCTTGCCTTAATTAATTGCCATTCTGGACTCCAAGTGTTGAAGAACATCTAGCTACCAGAAATGCTTCCCTGCAGCTCAGACCCCTGCATTGCAGTCATGTGAACACGTACTGGACAGCCATATTTATCTTCAACACAGCACGTAGACCCACATTCCAAATGAGTCACTGGTTGACTTGAAGTCATTAAATCTACATGTGCTGCTTTCCATATTATTCTTTTTGATATCTATCAGACAAACCATCTAAGTATAGCCTGAAACTGTAAGCAAGTTATTATGCATGCCCCAATCTATGTAATTTATGTACATTAGAGATAATGTGTTGTGTTTTGTTGGGTTTCCACAGCCACGCCGAATGTGGAATCGTTACGGCAGCCTGTCTGGTGAGGACAGATCTGTATCCACATAACAGGCCTCCGCGGGTAGGTATCTGCATTTCTGGAACATTCTGTACTGATAACACCACATGCGGGAGCTGATAGAGGGAGGCGGAGACCCGACCAAGGTTTCCATAGCAACACACCAGCTTGGGGCTGGGAGGGGGTGAGTGAGCTGCCATCATATTTACACTAATTTTTTTAATGGTTTGATCATTCTGATCAAAGTAAACATTAATATCTTGTAAATATATTAATCTTTTTTTCAATTTCTTTCTCAAAACTTTGTGAATCTTTCTTTTTATCCTTCAGTCTGAAATTTGAATTAAACAGTCTTAGACCAGTGTTGGATCTGAGTAATGACTAAAAACACATTTATATTTATATTTATGATGTCAGACACATTGCATTAAATTAAAAATAACCATGCATATGCTTAACATGCTCTGTCTAATTTTTTCAGTCACATCCTTTCCAGATTCCACTACTTAGGTTCACTGGCCGCTTGCGGTTGCTCCTGCCATTAAATAGTCACACCCTGGCAATTAAATTTATAAAATAAATTAAATGGAGGGACTAACAGGGTGAGAGTGGGTGTCAGCAGAGGTGGGTGGTTCAGGTCCAGAGAGTAAAAGTCCAGACCAAGATTTTGTTTCAACCAACCAGTTGAGTATTCTCTGACTATGACTCTTTATACTCAACCGGTTGGATGAAACAAAGTCTTGGTCTGGATTTTAATTCTCTGGACCTGAACGTTCCACCTCTGCTGACACCCACTCTCACTCTGTTAGTCCCTCCATTTCTTTCAGCTCCCTCTGGTGAGTCCTGCTTTATTTGGTCTAGGTGGTCATTCTTAATTGCCAGTAGAGTTTATATGCATGGTCTGGATTGGACGTTTTGGTTTTCTGATTGCCCTCAGTCTCTTGGCCTCTGATTGGCTGACCCTGCCTTGGGCTGTGCCCTTAGCCTCTCCTGCTGCTCCTCAGTACTCAAGTTTGGTCATGTGCTTTCAGTCAGTGGCCCCAGTTCTGGCAGGACTGCATAGTCTGAGACCAGCCTACTAAGGAGTGAACTGCTCTGGCACCTTCCCTGAGTCAGCATTTTTATTTTTTTGTCGATTTTTACCTATAGGGTGGGTGGTTACTTCATGTCCCTTTCTCGACTATTTACCTTCTGATCTGCCTCAGGCTTCTGCTCTCAGCAAAAGTCAGTAAATCACCCTGGCCTCACATTATGTAGCATTTCAGAAGGAGCTACACTTACACAGTCTGGTCTGTCTGAGCGATTATCTGAGCTCACTATTCTCATAGGTTATCCTTTTCCTGACACCGCAAATGGCCCCTCTGCTGTGAAAAGCTGCAAAGTTGCACATCCATACTTGAGGATTCCTATTGTCCTGTTTTTTTTGTTGTTCTTATTTTGCATTTTTTTTTAACCTATTTAAGCTGAACGAAGGGACAGACGAAAGGCATGTGTACTAACCCTATCTGACTATCAGGGCTAATTTTGTTCCACGGCATCTGCAGAAAAACAGTGTATGGCAGATGTGAATGAGCGGACAGAGTGCAGGCGTCACTGTGTCAGGAATTCGATATTAAGCATTTGCCTGTCTTCCTGAGGGGGGGGATCGTCTCAGTGTGTTCCTGCTCCACTGGAGGTGCCGTTGGATACTGCCCTGGGTCGGGGCGACCCCCCCCATCACCTGTTCCTCACTGTGGTGTTTGCTTATGGGTCTGTTTTGGCTGTAGACCCGGCCCGGAGACTGACCCAGAGACAGTTGAGCTGATCTCAGCATTTGCTGCCTACCGTTTTCGGTTTCTCGCCCCTCTAAATGCCGTATATTTGTATTAATGCCGAAGTGTGACATCATTCCTTGGAGTCCATTATCTGCGAAAAGGGGACTGAACTGAAAATCCTGCCACATGCCTTGGATTCCTGAGTTAAGCTCTCCGTAAATAACACCCTCCCCCACACTCACCCATAAATTAAGGGCTTGCCAATTCATCTCAACAATAATTCTGTTCTGGTAGCCAGTGTAGACTGGGCTTTCACTGTTGTGCAGGAAATGACAATTAAATAATAGCATTAAATATGTCCTGTTCTTCTGCTATAATTGTTCTTTTATGCATTTATCAGAGAGGGACGCCTTAAGTCTTATTATTCATTACTATTCAACTTACGGGGGAGGTTAAAATTTTTACTCTAGTATAAAATTAGGTGATCTATGTGACTAAAACCAAGACAAGCAGTTTCAAGTCATTAAAATATTTAATGGGGTGGCACTACACATTATGGGCTTAGCCTCTTTTTGTTTTCATAAAACAAGTTGCGTTAAATGACATTTCATTGCTCAATGCACAATGACAATAAGACAGTATTATCTTCTAGGATCTAACACCCCTGTCCTTGAGTATTTATTACGTTTCCAGTGATTTTATCCTCCGATGTAAGCTGTAACCATGTGCTCCTCAGTGCTTTCACAATGCATTCAGTGTACTTTCAGAGTATGTTCAGGGTATGTTCAGAGTATGTTCAGGGTATGTTCAGAGTATGAGATACATTTAGGGTACATGCTGGGTACATTCAGATTGCATTCAGACTATGTTCTGGATATTTACAGGGTATGTTCAAAGTACATTCAGAGTATGTCTAGATTATATTCAGGGTATATTGAGGGTACATACAATGAATGAATGAATGAATGTTACATTTATATAGCGCTTTTCTAGACACCCAAAGCGCTTACAAAGCCAAGGGGAAGCCACTTCAACCATCACCATGTTCAAAGAATTCGGGGTGCTTTCAAAGTATGTTCAGGGCATGTTTAGAGTCACACTCAATGCCATTTCATTCAAGGAGAGTTAGGAGGGGGTGATGAGTGTACGGGCTAGCTACCATCTGCTTCATTGCCCCAAAATCACTCCATTATTATTCTGAGACACAGGGTGTGGGGGCGGGCTTCAGCTGAGAGCAACCGAAGACAGTGAAACAATCAGTTTTCACGTGCCCCCCTTCAGCTTGCTGGATGGTTTTGCAACATTGTCTCTCCACTCTTTGCGCCTCATGGAAATGGTGCTATGTGTCTGTGTGTGTGACAGACAGAGACAGTGAGAGACAGAGAAAGAGGATAATGAGAGGACTGAGAGAAAGAGACAGAGAGAAGAAAGAGAGGACTCAGAGAAAGAGACAGAAAGGAGAAAGAGATGACTGAGAGAAAGACAGAGAGCGAGATAGAGGACTGAGAGAGATAGAGGGAGAGTGACAGAGAGAGAGGATTGAGAGATAGAGGGGGAGAGAGAGATGGAGAGAGGGGATTGAGAGATATAGAGGGAGAGAGAGAGACGGATAGAGAGAGAGGAGAGAGATGGAGAGAGACAGAGAGAGAGATGAGAGAAAGAGAGCAATGAGCAGCAGAAAGTCAGGCTTAAATGTGTTTCCTGGGTGGTCGGATGGCCCCAAGCCGAAACGTGGGGGTGGACATCACACACAGAGTGAAGGGGGATCAGAACACCCCCCCGTCACTTCTCCCTTTTCATCCTGAATAACGAGCTGAGGGGCTGATCAGTAGCAATTCAGCAGTTCGGCAGCCAATGGGAGGAGACCTCGGGGCAAATCAAAGTTCCTCCAAGTAGAACATCCCTGGCTGGGGTTGGGGGGGTGCTGTCACTTGCAGATGAGTGCCTCCCAGGCACCAGCAGGAAAGTGGCCTTTCCCCTGTTTCCGTGACGACAAACTGTTTTTCCTCCAGACCACGGTGTCTACCTCTGGGGGGGCTGAATGCCATCTCTGGTCTCTGTCAACATGGGCAGGGGTGGTGGTGGTGGTGCAGGTATCCGTCGGGCGCCACAGAGCCCCCTGTCCTCCCACTAAACATTTACACAGCATACTGTAAACAGCAAAGGGGGGGATTCCCTTGCCGCCGGGAAGGCAGACAGGTTGCCAGCCTGACCACTACTGCAAAATGCCCCTGGAGATCCTCAACCCAGTGGGCAGAATCACGCTCAGAATCACTCTGCCTCTGATCAGAAGGGGGATTGACATGGTGATTTTACTTTTGGTCCCCTGAGCAAGGCCCCTAGCTGCTCCAGGGACCAGCTGACCAAAGTATCTGCTGAATGAAACATGATGAGTGATAGAGTGTGTGTTGGCTGTGACATCATAGAGATGAAGCCTCTTCCTGAGATGATGAAAAATACTAGTGGAAAGAAAGGACAAGAAATTTTGTCTTAGAATTAAAGTATCCCCCCTCGGCCGCAGATGCACCATTCCAGTACCTTCCCCCCACCTCCAAAACCCAATTTTCCCTGGTGCTTGGAGCATGCAGGAAATTCACATCTAAGCACTTCCCCTGTTAAGAGTTGAAGTAACAATGTTGTGACTATTGGTCCATCTCTCAGGTGGGGAAGGTGCTTAACACCACCCACCAAACACAGACACGCACAGTGGTCAGATTTAAAGAGAAATCAGCCGTTTTGCAGCCCAGTCACCTCATTTTCCCCAAGGGATCTGTCACTCAGGCTGATGGGCAGTCCTGTCCATGGACAGTCTGCTCTCTCTGGGTCCGTCTCTGGGCCGAGTCCACAGCCAGAACAGACCCATAAACAAATGCTGCAGTAAGAAGCAAATGATGGGGGGGTCGCCCCAACTCATCACCCAACGGCGCCTCCAGTGGAGCAGGAACACACTGAGACGATCCCCCCCCCCCTCAGGAAGACAGGCAAATGCTTAATATCGAATTCCCAGCACAGAGTGACGCCTGCACTCTGCCCGTTCATTCACATCTGCCCTACACTGTTTTTCTGCAGATGCCGTGGAGCAAAATTAGCCCTGATAGTCAGATAGGGTTAACACCTGCACACACAGGGTGTAAGCAGGCACTTCAGCATGGATGTACAGGACAGGAGTCATTGCAAGCATCTGTTTCACTTTGGGGTGGCGCCCCGTTCTGGGTTAGCTTCCGGGACCCCCCCCCTCAACCCTGGAAAACGGATGGATGTGTCACTGTGCTGTTTTTATTTACCTGGATTTTTTGTTGACTACCTTGGATTTGCTTGTTTACCTTACATGTCTACCATAAGGGTGAAAATGTAGTGTTACGCCCCATGAAATGCGGAGCTGAGCCCTTTCCTATGATTCAGGTCAAAGGTTATCATAGATTAAGTGACGGGCGCCTCCTTCCCCCCAACAGTATCGAAACTCCAAACCAGGCTCATTGCCACTCTGCTCGCGGCAGGTACTGCGGGAACAGGAATGCCAACATATGCAGCACAGTGTGCGAATGTTTGTGCGTTTTCCCAGCCTTGACAGGGGGCCCTTTTAGGAATGATGTTTTCACACTGCTTTAATTATTATTATTATTATTATTTTTTCAGGAGGGGGAGTCATATTTACATGGTAGAGGCGGTGTTAAGTCTCTGTAGGGACAGGTAAGCATGTGCCTGCGTGTGTGTGTGTGTGTGTGAGTGTGTGTCTTATTTTTGTTCCTGTCTATCATCCATAACGTTCATGGGGTCTGAGAGCTGTCGATTGGTGCAAAGATTTCTGGGAATTTCTAGGCAGTTTGTTTTTTTTTCCCCTCTCATTTTGTTTATATAGGGATAATGGGAATAATTTTACCCCATTTAAATACAGTATTAATCTAATGTCCGGACACACCTACTGAAAGTCATTTGTTATTGGACAACATAACGACCCTAAGCACACCTCGAAGTTATGTAGTAAGTGTTATCTTGTGAACAAGGACTGAGATGAAGTGCTGTGACAGATGACCTGGCCCCACAATCTCCCCCAACCTAAACGCTACAGAGCTGGTTTGGGATGAGTTGGATCGAAGAGTAAGTGCAAGGTAGCCAACTTGTGTCCAAAATTTGTGGAAACTCCTTCAGGACGGTTGGAGAAGCATTCCAGGTGGCTACATCTGGAAGCTAGCTGAAAGAATGCTGAGAGTCTGTAATGCTGTCATCGAGCCAAAGGGGGCTGTTTTGAAGAGCCTAAAATATGAGAAAAATTTGAAAAGTTGAACACTTCTCTTGGTTGTTGCAATATTAAATATGTATTACTGTACTTCATTGTCTTGAGGTTTCTTACTATAAGGTGACTAACACAGTTAAAACAGAAACAGATTCATTAAAAACAGGTGTGTCCAGATTTTTGACTGGTACTATAGATTTATATAGACACCCCTTATAAGGAGTATATACATGTACAGGGTCAGGTCATGCAATGACATTTTTATCCTGCAGCGTCAATTTTTCATGCAGTGAGCAAGGGAAAAATGTGTTAAAAATACACGTTAAATAGATACTTAAAATGCTTGCACTGAGATTTTTGCTTTTTTAATTATGAGGAATGCATTAGGGATTTATTATTCTCTGTGCAACTGAGTGGGGGAGTGTGTGTGTGTGTGTGTGTGTGTGTGTGTGTGTATGTGTGGGGGGTGGGGTGTTACATATGATTAATTTCCATAAATCACAAATCATCTGATGCTTCAGCACACACAAAGACAGCCTAAGTGACCTCAATCACATTTTGTTGACCTATCAGTACCTCCTTATGGACGCTGTCACAAGGCACCTTTAGGGCTCAATAAAAACGCTTATAAACACTTTGTCTAATTGTGCCCTTGGATTACCAGCAATTATGCTGCTGATGGCAGTGATGTATGCAGCCATAACTGCCCTTATTCAGTCGTCATGTACACGGACGATGCCCCAGGCCCTACACCGTCCCAGTTTGGGTTATTGTTGGAAGCAGACAGATTCCAGCGGGACCAGGTACTTTCCTTATGCGAGCCGCTATCCTACTTATGTCCCACGGCTGTCAGGAATGAGTCCTGGTCCGATTCGGCTCATCCTGTGGGGTGGGTGGGTGGGAGTCAGGGTGGGGGGATAGGGGGGTGACTTGAGACGCCAGGGAGGGTGAAGCCTGGTGATGATCTCACAGCTTTGGTAGCAAGGAGTCGGAGACGTGCATACACACACACACACAAATATGTTGAACAATTCTAGCTTTCGGGCTGGAATTTCAGTATTACTAGAAGATCAGAAGTGTTTTGCATTACACACATCACCGATGCCTCCAGCTCCTCCACCCCAACATCCCCTGCATGTCTTTGCGTGTGATGAGTCATTCTCCCCCTCCTTACTGCCCCTTCCTCATTACCCCCTCTTCTCCCTGTTCCCATCCCAGCCTCCTGGAAAGCCACCCTCCCTGGCCTCCTCCACTATACACCCTCCCACCATCCCTCTCTCTCCAGTCCTACATAACTGCATCCAATTCTCCATCTCTCAATTACCCCATCCATCTCTTTCAGACATCCCATAATTATCCTGTCACTCCTGCTCTCTTCCCGCCCTGCCTTCTTCAGCACTCTTTCATTCTCCCATCCCGTCTTTCCTCCGCGTCTCTTTCTCTGACTCTCTCTCTTCCCACATGTGCACTTTTTACCCTATTTCTCTTCTTTTCCCTCTCCTCCCCCCTCTGCCCCTTCTCTGTCCATCATTCCTCCGTTTAGTCAATCTTAAAAATGCAGAAACAGAAGGACCCCCCACCTAGTTTCCTGTTAGCCAATCTAGTGGCCTCTCTGCATAAAATTATGGATCATTCACCACTTCATCCATCCATCCATCCATTCATTTTTCAACAGCTCATCCAGCACAATTTTGCAGTGATCCCAAAGCCTTTCCCAGGAACTACCATGGATGTGATGTCTTCTATGCCTGTAACTTAAAACAAATAGACTGGGGTGGAGCAGGCCTGTGACTGATTTGTGCCTGTAGGGGGAGCTGTCCTGGAGAGGCCTGTATCATCTTTTGGCATCATAAGGCCATGACCTGACCCATACCTGGATTATTTACACCAGAGCCGCAGATTTACAGGCCAGATCTCTTAACATGCAAATAATTCTGCCTATCTATAAGTTACAGAATGAAATATATGATTTAATAGACTAATGATCCTGCAGCTTGTGCTAACAATGCAGAGCATATTAAGCTCAAATTAAGGTACACTTCCTGGAAACTCTCTCTTCCCTCCACTGTAAGCTGCTTTGGATAGAAGTGTCAGATAAATGAATAATAAAAAAGACTAAACAGGTAAACTGTGCAACACTGTGCATTGCTTCTTGGTTAAATGGTCATAAATGCCACCCACGGTTTGAATAATGATAACATCACGATAAACATTACTCACCTGCATGCGGTTATTGGTTAATAGTACATACCGCTGTTCAGGGGATTGTGACACCGGCAGCTGGCTGGTTCCTCCTCGTCAATCTAAATTGTGCTCCCAGGCCCCCGTTATCCCAACAAATTAATTTTGGTCATTGATTAATAACGAATTAATCCACCATTAAGGAGCCGTCTCAGTGATTCACAGGCGCTGACGTGACATTAACTCACAGCGCAGTTCTCCTTATTGCTCATGAATGTTTACAGATGCAGTAAGAAAGAGCATTATTATTAAATATCTATTTGTTTTTAGTAGAAAAAGCAGCTATCCTGTCTTGATGAGAAGTGTGTTCTGTATCTCAGGGGGTTTGTCTGCAAACTGAAGCTGCAGGCATGCGCATGATGTGTTATTCGTGGGTGTGCCTCATTCATCAGGTCAGCGAGAGGCCATCTCTCCTCACCCACAATCCCCTGCTGGGTGACCTCTTGGTTCCCACAGCATCTGTTCATTGGTTACCGTCATGTAACTTGGCTGAACTCAAAAGCTTTAGTAGCTCTGCCTACAATCTTCTGAGGCCACAAAGAATCATCCAAGGCCTCACCTGGGCTACACCCACCTTTACCAGGTCAACTCCAAAACACTGTTGATTATCCTTTATTTGCCATTTGCACAAGTGCTGTGGAATGCTCCTTCTCACATATCCCATCCATCATGCTCTTCTTTGAGACATACACACATATCAACAGGTGAATGTGAAGCTTGGGGTCTGAGCACAGGGTTGGCCATTTGTCTGATGCCCTTGGATTTTTCTTTGGGAGGGAGGGGAGTTAAGGACATTGTTCAAGGGCCCCACCAACATATATTTTGCTGAGGATGGGTTAGGTTAACCCTAACCCTAACTGGAAACCTTCTGATCACACACACAGATGCCTCACCAATAAGCAGCACAACAGCCGTCCGAGAGGCTTTGAACCTTGAACCTCAGGATGAAGGACCCAGCACCTTAGCCACTGGGTCTTAAAATTCATATGCTCTTGAATCTCTGAACAAACTGAAGAACCAAGCAAAGCTTTGCTGTCACAAATACCAACAAACTGCTTATCTAAATGCCATTTGGCTGTATAAAGCTGGTGACGCCATTCACAAAGAGGTGTGAGATTTCCATACATGTGAAGATGGCTCTCTTTAGCCAGACACAGAATCCAGTACAGACTTGGGGTGATCCTTTTCATGCTGAAATTTTATTTCCCTATGAGGCTTGTGGGGTGCTTTGAGATCTCAATCTAAGGTATAAGAGCAGCTCCACTTTTGGTAACAGTATTTCAGTCACAGGTCCAACTCTGTTGTGTCTATGTACGTCTCCATTCTGTTTCTGTCCCTGCATCTGATGCAAAAATAATATTAGTGAATTAAGTCTGTATGGATGACAAGGGGAGGGAAAATCAAGTTACCGGTTAAACTGATTTACTGCACTGCGTAATGAAAAGCGATGCAATGAGACAGGTGGGGAAGTCTGTTATCCTTTAATAATATGGTGGTCCATCCATGCCTGTTGCTTGCAATGCTGTCAACCCCAGTTACCAATGTATAAATGAGCTTGGAACCTCGCTCCTTGTGGGATACCTCTTACTGGTACTTTTTGTAGATCCCTGTTTGGTAAATATGTCACTAATGTCAATCTTGTGTTGAGGAGTTTAGTGCCAAATGATGTTCCACATACATAAGAATAAACTTCACTAGATGGACAGGGAATCAGCCTATTGTTTTTAAAAAGAAGCTAAATGCACAAAGAAACATTCCAGAACCACATTCACCTTCTTGGTTTCCGCATTGAAATTTCCTAAGAAATCTTCTGTTGGAAACTGCATGCTACTGCTTGTAATGGATGACGCAGGAAATGAAACTCTACTTACTTAGGAAGTATTTTATTTCTTTTATTATTGAGAATGAAATAAATATAATTCAATGTACGTTCCTACTCCAGTAAAAGGAAGAACCACATTAAATAAAATAGCAGCCAAAGTTCATATTGATTCATCGTTTTTGACACTTTTTCTAAGACTTTGTAGGTCGGGCCCTTTAAGGCTTCTCAGCCTCGTACGTCTTCATATGGATTAAATGATGCTGTGCAAAGCGCAAAAAATGAAATTACTGTAACACTGGCTGAATTAGTGCACAGACAGCAAACAGGCTGCTCTAGTTATTGTCTAATGGCCATTGTGCCCTTTGTCAGGATAACGCAGACCTGCTCTCAGGACCAATGGGCCGAATAATTAGGTGTCTGATGGCCGGAAGATGAAAATGAAGATTTGGATAACTGGTTATGCTGGAAACAGTGGGATGCCTCCAGTTTAGTCAGTGTAATCAGCAGAGTACAACAGGGACCTGCATTGGAGCTGTTACACTTTGTATTTACAGCCATGACATAAAGTCGTAGCACATTTTACAATTACAATATGTCTAATGTGTTATAGCCAGGAGCAACTGAGGGATACTAACATACTAACATACACACCTTTCAACAACCTTGCCTTTGATGCATGTGAGCATAGACACCAAGCTGGGGATGGATTGAAATCCACAACACTTTGATTGTCAGGTGACTCATGGTGTGGTATGGTGTGGAGTTCTGTGTGCCTCAGTAGGATAGGGTCCTGTACTTCTGATCAGAAGGTTGCTAGTTCAAATCTCAGGATCAGCAGAGTAATGTTACTGGTGAACCCTTAAGCAAGGCCCTAATCTCCTAGTTACTCTGAGCACGGTCTGACCTTGTTTTCTCAGTTGTGTGTTGCTTTAAATGACAGATAAATAAATGTAAGTGATGGCTTTAATGAAATGTTGGGCCTAGACTTATTGGTTCAAATTCTTGGGAAGGATTTGTGGTTCAGTATTTTATCAACATCCTAACCAGACTTCATCTGGCTAAATGTGCCTTCGCTGTGCTTGTTGAAGATATGTGTCATGGCTCCATGTGGAGAACCCAAAGCTCAGCTTACTCCAGCAGAAGCAGTGAGAGAAGGCATTCCATCCATCCCTCACTGTTGAAGATAGAAGATAGAGAGTTAAAATCTCAGAAATTTGCCATGATGAACTGCTGCCACCCCAAGAGTTAAAATGATCAATGGAACATAATTTGGATGTGAGGGGTGGTTAGGACTCACTATTCAGACCATCTTCTCTGGGAAACTCTGGTCTTCTGGGTGAAGGGCATTATACGTTGATTTGTGAATCAGAGATTTATCTATCCCTCACCTTTAGTATATGCCCTTACTCATTCACATTCAGTTATTAGTTTTCACCATTATAACCTAACACATGCCAAAGTGTATCTGTGAAAATGATTTACATATCAATGTTTGGATGCGGGTGGAAGGTTGATAGAGTTGTACCAGCCGTAGCAACATTCAGAGTATCGTATAAAAGGATACCAGCACTCCGTACTCAAGGTTTATGGTCTGTTCCCAGTCATATGTGAGTCATGGATGATTTATAACTCCAAAACTGGGATTTTAACTTTCCCAGAATCACTCTGTTGACAGCTGCAGCTGGGAGAAATTCGATGATTGTCGGACAAATGGACGGATGCGTGGGTAGTTATTTTATTTTTCTTCTCCCATTTTTGCATTTATTTTCTTGCTTGTTCTCTTCTGTTTTTCACATCTGACTCTCTCACTACACCTCAAATGCTGGTACAGAGAAACACCTAAGGCAGAAACAGCTGTATAGTAGTTTGGATCGTTCTTTGTATGCAAAATCAGTTCCTATACAAAAGCAATCATGGCTGAGAGGGCATCATCTGAGCTGGAGTCCTGGTTCAGTCCCATGTACGGGTGGCATCGTGGATGTGACTTATGAACTGTAACATCTTGGGTGCAGCCTCCAGTCTACCACCCTACACAGGCCAGCGTGGAGAACAGACTCATTGTTGGACTTCGGCATGATCATAATCACAGCTTACATCTTGCTTTTATCAAGCATGCCCACTCTTTTCAGTGTAATAATGTTAGCATGCCCAGGGGGGTTGGGGAGTCAGTTGACCTTGGACCCCCAGAGGTTTTTTTCTCTCCATACTTGGGAATTTTTGGTTCCTCTCCTCCGTTGTCATCTGGCCTTCCTTCTTTTCTTTAGTTAATTTCTTTGTCTTTCCTTTTGTCTATTTTTTCCTATTCTCTCAATATCTTGTAAAGCGCTTTTGGGCGACTCTGTTGTGAAAGGCGCTATATAAAAATAAATTGAATTGAATTGAATTGAATTGAATTGAATTGAATTGAACTTCTGCCATAAATTCATATTTCTTAGACAGGCTGTCTTGTTCTTGGAAATAAAGTATTCTTCCTGGAAACTCAGTGTGGAATTAATTCTGCATTCTGGAAGTATCTGTTATTTTGTATTCTAATTCTAAATTGTTCTGTTAAATGGTAACATTTTTTCTGAAGTGCCCCCAAGCCCTGTTAAATGTGGCTGTAATCATTATTGCGGGGCAGGGATGTGGGCAAGAAGGCTGACCTGAGGGCATCCTGTTTGGCCTTCTGCCCCTAATGGCTTGATTGACATTAGAGGAGCAGTATACATGTTCCTCTGTAATATGCACATTAGGAATTTTATTCTTTCGTTGCGACACAGAGCAAAATTCCCACACAGCACAGTGCCATCGGATGCAAGGGCTTTCTGTCACCATGGCGACCGCCTCACTCGAAGGCTTTAACAGGGGAAAGGCACCAATGCAGTTTTGATGGTTCCTGCTGAGCCTAGAATCAGCGGTGCAGCTTCAATTCAAATAAAAGCTTGTCCTGGGTTGGGGGGAGGGGCTGGGGGGGAATTCTCCATCTTACTGGTGTCTCATATAGGACCTTCTAATAATAATAAATCATAGGGAAAAAATCATGGCCTCCCCCAGGCCTCCCTATAAATAAATATCAAAAGTCTGCCTCCGCTTAATGGAGAAACAGATGGCTTTGATTCAGTGTGTGGTGGACAAAGAGAGCAGCTGGAAAGCTAAAGTACAGTGCACTGCTCTCTAAACATGCTCAATGAAATCCATTTTGGGGTTTCCACTATTACATCAAGCCGGTTTCAAATCAGTGTCAAATAGGTTTTCAGCCAGTGGAACTGGTTCATCATCTGTAGCATTACTTATACATCAGCATCTGTGCCTGCTGAACTCATGGTGAGTAATACAGACCATTTAACAATTTAACCATCTAAATTTGTCTTCTGTATTTTGCTGGATTGTTTTCTGGAAATTCGGGTCAGTTTATTGGTTACATCTTTAAGATTACCTTGCGCAGATATTTATTTTCATAAGATAGGTTTGGCTAGCATGTGGTACAAAAGATGAAGGTTAATAATAGATATGTTATCAATCCTTGGAGAGAAATTCTCTTTACACCTCCTCCAGTTTGTTCTCTATAGGTGAGGGCAAGCTGGCTATGAAGGGCAGCCACCCATAGCAGCACCCAGGGAGCTGGGGGTTAAGGGCCTTGCTTAAGGACCTGCAGATGTGCTGAGGCCGGGGCTTGAGCTGGCAACCTTCCAATCACAGGCACAGAGGCTTAGCCCACTGAGCCACACGCTGCCCCCAGCCCTAGTGTGAAACCAGAAGGAAGATTAAATCAGCTAGTCACAAACCTCAGAGAGCCATTATTAGATGCCTATGCTGTTCAATAAAACACCAGAAATTTATGGGATGACAAAATAATGAGTATTTATATAACCCTGGAATAATCAAAGGTGACTGATCTGAAACAAGGAGAAACAGTCCATCTGCTTGCAGATCCAGAAGGTTGGGGCAGCCAGTGGAAATCCTTACCTTTCATTATTCTTCAGAATTCTGGATGGGATCTCATCTGTCTTTACTCTGGAAAAAAAAACAGGTGGACAACAAGGAGGATGGCCTTAAATCACAGTGAATGTTCCCCCATGTAAAGAGAAAAAAAAAATATAAAGAATGATGCCATAACTCTTAAGTAATTAGGCAATTAGGGAAGTAGGTCATTTCAGAGTGAGATGTTAATGACATTATTATGCCTGTGGCAGTCCTCTTCACGGGTCTTGGCTGAAGGAACAGGATGCTATACATGAGCCTGACTTCAATGGCTAAGACGTTTAACATATCAATGAAATTTTGCTTTGTTTTACTTTGGTTGGATGCTGTGGAACTCTTTCCCAGCAAAAGTTTTTAATGAATTGAAAAAGAAAAACTCAGTTTTCAGGTATTGGGGGTATCTCATTTTGAGGAGTCTGGAAAGTTAAATAATGCTCCTGCCATAATTGGAGTGCAGTTGGTTTCTATGCTACGTTGCCATGGTGATAGGGCAGCTTATAGCAGAGGACCTATGAGGGGTGCCTGGTCAAGGGCTCAATGATGGAAGTATGGGTGGGGGGGGGCAGCCTGCCGCCATCTTACAGATGGATGGGTACCTCAAAGCAACAAAGCAGCTGCACAAATGACCCGAAAACAGATGAGCGAGCTGTTTTGTATATACGTACTCCACAGCATCATCAGCAATGGGCTGGTTACCATGGTGACCCATCAGCATATGTCGCCTTTCTTTGCATATTGAGGTACAGGGCATCCACGGGCTCACCGCGGCGATGGTATGGGAGACCCCACACTGAAGCTCAAGAAGCTCCCAGCACAGACGGTCCATTTCGACGGTGCTACAGAGTGTGACTGCGAGATGAGTGAAGATCACTCCGTTGGCAAGCCCTCACAGATACGGTTTCTGTCAGCCTGGGAACGTTCTGGGACAGCTGGCTTTATTTTTTGCAGTTCTGGTCACACATACAGAATACACTTTACTAATCAGTTGTTTCATATCTCAGCAAGGATGTTACGTTCTGAATGTGAGAGACAGCAGAAGCTTCTCTTCCCACCCAAAGACCACATCCAAAGATATCAAACTGGTCAGAATGGGCAGACGGGGGTAAAACTGTGAGCTTCGTGAGGCTGCTTTTGAAATATATTTTTAAAAAGTTCTCTCATGTTGCATCTGGGTGGGCATATAAGCCTTGTTGGCGACAGGCCAGCTCATTTGGTCGGGGGGAAGCCAAGACCCCTTTTTTGTCAAGGACCAAGGTGGCATCTGCAATTCATTCCAACTTCCAAAAACCTGAGATGCACAGTAATGGGAATGATTCCGAAATCAGAGCAGGAACCCAGAAAAGAGCATGGTATTCCCAGGCCATATTCAATACCATGGTATTCAGAAATCTGAAATCAGGTCAAATCCAGTAGGATGACTGAATCAATGCTACAATTTATAGAACGCTTTTCATGACACCCAAAGCACTTTACAGAATCAATGGAGAGCCACTTCAACCCCCACCACTGTGTAGCCTGGATGATGGGACAGCAGCCATTCTGCGCCAGTACGCTCACTGCACAGTAGCTAAGGTGGTGAAGGGGCAGGAGAGAGTTCATAAATTAGATATATGGGGTGATTAGAAGACCAGATTTGAAAGGGCCACAGTGGGCAATTTTGGCCAGGACAATAGGGTACCACCCCTACTCTTTCAAAAAATGCCCAGGGATCTTTTATGACCTCAGGCAGTCAGGATCTCAGTTTTACATCTCATCCTAAGGATGGCACCATTTTTACAGAACAATGTCCCTGCCATTGTACTGGGTCGTTGGGATCCCCACAGACCACAGGATGGGCAATCTGTTGGCCACACCAACACCTCTTCCTGCTGCAACCCAGCTTTTCTGGGTGGTTTCCCATGCAAGTACCAGCCAGCTTCAAACTTGCTTAGCGTTAGACAAATTACCTGGTTATAGCTGAGGGTGATATGGCTGCTGATATCAAATGCATGTTCATGCAACCAGAAGAGCAGATCAAAATACATGGTAGAGCTCTCATGCAAATTTTATGCCTTAAAATAATTAATTAAAATTATAAATTCAATATATTAGACAGTGTAACAGTATTAACTGAAAATGATTTGCTGCGTTGTTGGATCTGGTCAGGCACAGAGTGGGACTAATTTTCAACCTGGGAGTTCTATACCTAATTTCAGTCCATTTTGTCTTCGTTTTGGGGGAACTTTGATAAATGATGCCACAGTTCAAGTCTTATTATCTCGATAAATTTATTACTGACATTTCAAGGAGAAAATAAGTAATAAATTGCATATTGAACTGTTCAAGCAGTCTGACTTTTTCAGGCCCACCTGGTCTCCTTCTAACATCCATCGTTTGAGAAACTTGCAGTGATTAACAATAGTAAGCAATCAGTTGTGGCAACCAGGCATTGTACTCACTCAGTTCAAAATGACAAACGATCACACAGATGCACATGCCTCATATTTGCTATGTAGAACAATTGTGGTTTATTGTGTGTGTGTGTGTGTGTGTGTGTGTGTGTGTGTGTGCGCGACAAAACTGGCTGCTTAACATTATAAAGCGTTGTAGAATTTTAAAATTGTAAAATTATTTTGTTTCTGACTTACTCATTTTTAAACTTCAAGTCAAATTCTTTAGTTTCTCATGAGTACAACAGCTAAGTGGCCAACCGGGAATTCTCCCGAGTCTCCCGACTGGCCACTCCGGGCCTGGATTTGGTGATAACTTGGTATCACATAATTGAATAGATAAAATATCTTCAGAATTGCACAGATATAAAGCTTAAATGAAGGACTCCAATGAGGAGTTAGGTTACACTGCAGGTGGGCCCAAAATCTGTGTACCTCAGTCACAATAAAAGGGTTCCAGCAATTTTTCGTACATTTGGTATTTATCTGTCTTCCAGAACCTTTTCATTAGTTCTGTTCTCTGACTTCACAATCTCCGAACCTCTCAGTAACAACCTTCATTCGTGGATGGTGTCATAAATTTTGTTGTTTGACATTATTTCCTCAAGTCCATCCAGGAAGTGCTCATATGATCTGTTCTGTGACATCACAGCTTTGAATCTCTGGGCTATTTGCCCACACAGCCCCAGAAACTCACAACTAGTTGCTGCGTAATTGTGTCCTCCATCCTTTGGTGCCTTTTAAGTTGCCTGGGGTCAGATCTAGATAATTCATGAGTCAGAAACACAGTTGAGCCGATGGTTATTGGTTAGCCTGTGAAAGGTCTTCAAAAAATTGATGGTGCTTTTGAAACAGCTTAGAAAACACACCTTAAATACATTTTAAATACAAATCTATGCTCTTAAAGCTCTGAGAGATTATGATTAATTCCCTCTCCCCCAATACTGGACATTCCTAAAGATTGCAGAATTACATTTTAGCATCTATTTATTGTGTTAATGCATTATTCCAAGTAAAAGTGGTTCTTATGTTGTCTCAAAATTATATCCTGTGTCAAAACAGGAATGTATTTTTAATAGTCATGTCTTGCTCTTTCCCATACTGTGCTGTGTACTGTATGGCTGTGAAGGCACTGCAAAGAATTCTGGGTAAGATCCCCTGGCCAGTGATGAAATGTTAATGCAGTTCTGGCGTGGCCTGGAACGCTGCAGCGTATGTAATTGCTGGCTCTGGTGCGCCTTTCACAGTGACATCGCTCTTCATCTTGATCTCTCTCTTTCCAAAAGCACCACCTCAGCCCCCACCCCCCCCCCTCGCTAGTGCTCCTCAGCCTCCATTCCCTCTGCACTGCAATCTGAGGGTTGCCATGGTTACACCATACAGCACTATAGCATGTTTTTATTCCCCCCCCCCACCCCATTCCTTTCTCAAGATGACGTCATTCTGTAGGCTGTGAGTCGCTCGTGTTGACCGCAAGGGCCCAGCTGGACGGGAGCAAGGACCACATGTCAGGAAGGCCAGGCACTGACGGGCAGCTACAACCGAGTGCAGTCGGCTCTGGAGACGATGGGCGGGTGACGGAATCACTCTTGTATCCAGTCCCAACGGTGTTTTCGCCATTTCATCCCTCAGAAGATGCTCGCATCCAAAGCAGAAGATGTTGTCACTTTGAACAGCACATGACGAAATCTGCACTCAGTAGCAGTACTGCAGCAGAGCCCAAATTGTGGAAATTACTCCAGCTGTTTAAACCGGAGGAGTTTTGGTGTGTGTGTGGGGGGGGGGGATAATAAGCTGCTTTAATATCAAGGCAGAGTATAATTTCCCTTAAAAAAAAACAATGTCACATATTGCAATAATTTGTAGGTTTATAGGTCCCTATCGGGACCTTCGCCCATTGCACTCCCCCAACTATTACTTATTTGTTGTCTACTCATTCTTATATTGCCCTGTCTTGTCTTGCATTGCACAGTGGTTTGTCCTACACCCCTATGCACTTTTCCCCTACCCAAGGCAGAAGAATTTCACCAACACCTCAAGTATTCTGATGAAGTTTGTAAAGATACTGTTGTAATAATCCAATTATTGTTGAACTGCTTTACTTCTTCTATGTTGCCTGAAGTAAATATAAGATTATTGGTTTTATTACGATCAGTTTTATAACCGTGGGATTTCATGTGTTATTACTGTAACAAGTAAAAAATGCAAAAAATGTAAGTCGTCAGTCTTTCAGTGTTAATTGTTAGAAATATTCAGGTCTGATACTATGCCTGTACCTACTATTGAGGACACCACGGTCAAGTCCTCAGTATTTTTTCTCTAACTCCAATAACCACGATCCAATATGGGCCACAACTAGGATGGGCTAACACTTTTGACCTTGGGATTTAAAAAATTCTGGCTATGGCCCTGTGTGATGATATATATTACTAGGCTCTGGACCCCCTGCAATCCTGAATAGGACAGGCAGGTATAGAAAATGGATGGATGGATGGATGGATGGATGGATGGATGTTGTATTGTCTTGTCAAGTGTGTCATGTTATGTTTGTTGTCATGTCATCTCATGTTTGTCATGTTATGTGGATGAATATCGTGATATATTGTGACATATCATGTCATGTCATGTCACGTTATGTTTGGTACGCAGGTAGTCGTCTTTCCTCAGCACATGGCTGAGAAGACAATAGAACTTTATTTGGCTTGACTTGACAGATCAAATGAGCGAACCTCTGAAGCACTAAACTCTATGGGTGTATCTGGTAAAAAGTTTTTGCTGGGGAATTAGCCTGGTGGGGGGGGTGTGGGGGGGTAGGTGCTTATTACAGCTTCTCCCAGAGTTCTGTTCAGCAGCGGCACTGGTTGGCGGCATAAGCTGGCAGGAGCAATGATGCGACAGGGGGAAAGCTCCTGCTCGATTTCACGTCAGCCGACGCCCCCGCCTTTTCTTCCTCTATCTCTGTCTCACTCGCTCCAATTCATTCCCCTCACAGGGTTCCTGGAACACGACCCAGCACTCCACGGGCCTGACGTCTGGACTCAGCCCTCTTACGTAGGAGAACGGGTCTTCTGGGCCTCCCACTGACCTGGGCGGCCAGAACATGTCCCACACACTGGGCCGGCCCATCCACCCCCCTCCCGCTGCCACTCATAGCTATGACTCACATTGCATCATCAGTATCTCCTTCGCAGATGGTCCCTGTGTGCGAAACAAAAAGACAAATTACTCTAAATAATTTTAATACACGATTTTCTTTATTGGTAAATATTTTTATTATGTCATTTAGAGGAGAGCCATTTACCTAGCGTGAGTACCAGGACGCTCTGCTTCGTTCGTTTGGAAGTGAGTGGTCTTGTGAGGTGTTTTTATTTGACTGAGTGTTCGCCCTTAAGTGCGGGCAGTTGCCAAAGCCGGTTTGTTTACGATGCAAACGTCTAAAGCGGACTTATCCCTGCAATGGAATGGCTGAGGAATCATTTCAGGCTGCTGTGCCGGAGATGTGTCTGTTCTCACGGACAGGACTCCCGCGTGGAAGAACGGCCATCAAAACAACTGTCAGAACCTTTGTTTATGTCTCCACAATATTCCTTCTGTGCTCTAACATGTAGGCGCTATATGTCTAAATGTGGACCCCAGCAGTGAAATAATTAGCGTAAATATTATCTACTAATCTTATCTAAATTCAGGTTCTGGAATAAGAATCAACATCATTATTAGCCAAGAATGTTAAATAAACATACAAGGCAATTTCAGGACAATCTACACATATCTTCAAATGAAATTTCTGATACTTTAACATTATACTGTCTACCTACAGTCAGAAGTGACATGCAGTGGAATAAAGGATGAGATACATAGAAAGAAAGAAAAAAAGAAAGAAAGAAAGAAAGAAAGAAAGAAAGAAAAAGAAAGAAAGAAAAAAAGGGGACATGCAGGACAGGAAGCCAGTCTATCACAAGGCTGGAGACATGGGGGACAGGGAACCAGTATATTACAAGGTAGGGGAGATGCTGGACTGGAAGCCAGTCTATCACAAGACAGGGGACATGCTGGACAGGGAGTCAGTCTATTACAAGGTAGGGGAAATACTGGACAAGGAGCTAGTCTATCACAAGGCAGGGGACATGCGCGGCAGACAGCCAGTCTATCACAAGGCAGGAGACATGCTGGACAGGAAACCAATCTATCACAAGGCAGATAAAATGCGGGACAGGGTACCAGTTTATTACAAGGTAGGGGAGATACTGGACAGGGAGGCAGTCTATGACAAGGCAGGAGACATGCGAGACAGGCAGCAAGTCTATTACAAGGTAGGGGAGTTGCTGGACAGGGAGCCAGTCTATCACAAGGCAGGGGACATGCGGGGCAGACAGCCAGTCTATCACAAGGCAGGAGACATGCTGGACAGGAAACCAATCTACCACAAGGCAGGGGACATGCGGGACAGGGAACCAGTTTATTACAAGGTAGGGGAGATACTGGACAGGGAGGCAGTCTATGACAACGCAGGAGACATGCAAGACAGGCAGCAAGTCTATTACAAGGTAGAGGAGTTGCTGGACAGGGAGCCAGTTAATCACACGGCAGGGGACATGCGGGACAGGGAACCAGTTTATTACAAGGTAGGGGAGATACTGGACAGGCAGCCACTCTATAACAAAGGCAGGGGACATGCTGGACAGGGAACCAGTCCATCACAAGGCAGGGGACATCTGGGACAGGAAGCCCGTCCATCACAAGGCAGGGGACATGCTATACAGGGAACCAGTCTATCACAAGGCAGGAGACATGTGGGACAGGCAGCCAGTCTATTACAAGGCAGGGGATATGCAGGACAGGTAGCCAGTCTATCACAAGGCAGGGGACATGTGGGACAAGAAACCAGTCGATCACTAGGCAGGAGACATGTGAGACAGGCAGCCAGTCTTTTACAAGGTAGGGGAAATGCTGAACAGGGAGCCAGTATATCACAATGCAGGGGACATGCTGGACGGGCAGCCAGCCCATCACACGTTAGGGGACAGGCGGGACAGGCAGCCACTCTATAACAAGGCAGGGGACATGCTGGACAGGGAACCAGTCTATCAGAAGGCAGGAGACATGATGGACCGGAAACCAGTCTATCACAAGGTAGGAGACATGCTGGACAGTCAGTCAGTGTATTGTAAGGTAGGGGATATGCAGGAGAGGAATCCAGAACATCACAAGGCAGGAGAGATGTGGGACAGGCAGCCAGTCTATCACAAGGTACGGGAGATGCTGAACAGGGTGCTAGTCTATCACAATGCAGGGGGCATGATGGACAGGAAACTAGTCTATCACAAGGCAGGAGACATGTGGTACAGGAAGCCAGTCTATCGCAAGGCAGGAGATATGTGAGACAGGCAGCCAGTCTATCACAAGGCAGGGGAGATGCTGAACAGTGAGCCAGACTATCACAAGGCAGGGGACATGTGGGACAGGAAGCCAGTCTATCACAAGGCAGGAGACATGCTGAACAGTGAGCCAGTCTATCACAATGCAGGGGCCATGATGGACAGGAAACCAGTCCATCACTAGGCAGGGGAGATGCTGGACAGGCAGCCAGTCTATTACAAGGTAGGGGAGATGCTGGACAGGGAGCCAGTCTACCACAATGCAGGGGACATGCAGGACAGGTAGCCAGTATATCACAAGGCAGGGGACATGTGGGACAAGAAACCAGTCGATCACTAGGCAGGAGACATGTGAGGCAGGCAGCCATTCTATTACAAGGTAGGGAAAATGCTGAACAGGGATCCAGTATATCACAATGCAGGGGACATGCAGGATGGGCAGCCAGTTTATCACACGTTAGGGGACATGCAGGACAGGCAGCCACTCTATAACAAGGCAGGGGACATGCTGGACAGGGAACCAGTCTATCACAAGGAAGGGGACATGTGGGACAGGAAGCCAGTCCATCACAAGGCAGGGGAGATGCTGAACAGTGAGCGAGACTATCACAATGCAGGGGGCATGATGGACAGGAAACCAGTCTATCACAAGGCAGGAGACATGCTGGACAGGAAACCAGTCTATCACAAGGCAGGGGACATGCGGAGCAGGCAGCCAGTCTATCACAAGGCAGGGGACATGCTGGACAGGAAACCAGTCTATCACAAGGCAGGGGACATGCTGGACAGGCAGCCAGTCTATCACAAGGCAAGGGACATGCCGGACAGGAAACCAATCTATCACAAGGCAGGTGAAATGCGGGACAGGAAGCCAGTCCATCACAAGGCAGGGGAGATGCTGGACAGGCAGCCACTCTATAACAAGGCAGAGGACGTGCAGTCTATCAGCCAGTCTATCATAAGGCAGGAGACACGCAGGACAGGCAGCCAGTCTATTACAAGGTAGGGGAGGTGCTGAACAGGGAGCCAGTCTATCACAATGCAGGGGACATGCAGGATAAGCAGCCAGTCTATCATAAGGCAGGGGACATGTAGAACAGGCAGCCAGTTTATCACAATGCGGGGGACATGCTGGACAGGGAGCCATTCCATCACAAGACACATCAGGAGGCATCCTGTTTAAGACAGCATAGATGCATGCTGATCTACAGGGAAGATCAGGAGCATACATTCACACACTGCTCATTGATTTACTACTGAGGTGGTTTACTACTGAGAACTGCAGGGCAGGAACTTCCAGTGTTAATCATGGCATAGTTGCATGTTGGTTCAAATCCCTTAGCAAAATTTACCAGGTCAGTCATTTACTCCTTCAAAAGCTTAACAAAGTCTTGCCATTGGCTTTGGGTTAGGAGTATCATTGCCAGTAAAGCAAAGAATGAAATTTTGAGTCTTCCTTAATCTGAGTTATATCATTAAATGCTTGGGGTAAATGACAAATTACATTACTAATAAAATATACTTGCAATGTGTCATTGCATGACACATTGATCTCTGCCTAAATACTTCAGAAAAATGATTAGAATGGAATGCAATTTTTAAGGGTTTTTGGTTGTTGGGTTAGTGACAACCACGTCTTGATCAGAGAAAGTTTCCCTCACTAAATCTTTTACACTTTCGATAAAACAAGAATAGAAATCAAACCTGCCTGACCCTCTCCTTGTCTCCGGGGGACAGCATTCCCATCATAGCTGACGCAGGCGCACCCCATTTGCACATGCACATCCTGCCTGACATTTCCATTCTAAGACAACCTACCAAGCGTCATGCAAATCCACCCAGCATGTGACACCCTTAAATGACCAATGAACATTATTCTCGGGACTTACTGACATTTCTCCTTTTCATTGGGTAGCTGTATGTTTGGAAACAACATGTGTTTTTTAAAATTCCTTGAATATTGATCTCTGACAGAAATTCTCATGTGATGGGCAGTGCCATTTCATGGTTCAAAAATAATTTAAATTACTTAAAATAATCAGTTTTTGAAATCAACTATAAGTATGGAACTAATGTAATAAAGTCAGTGCTTCCTGGAAAGACCTGATATTGGCCATTCTCTGATGACAGATATGCATTATGCAGTGACAGGTAAATGATTGGAAATGTAGCCTTAAAATGAAAAAGACAAGTACCATCCTTTTTCGTTAGTCTTTCAATTGTTCCATATGGCAGATCGTGACTGAAGAGGTAAGATTCAAAACAATTCAAGGAGCACAATTCAAGACTCAAGACCCATGACTCAAGATTGTACACTCATAATCCATTGAAGACTTCACTGACTATTGTAACAGAAGCCCAGCGATTCCTACATATGCAGTTATTCCAGGGAGACGTGATAATAAGCCACAAAACACTGGATCATTTCTATTGAACAGGAGAGACATTTGCCTTGAAGTTATCATTTGCTCACAAATGCTGTGTTCTGTCGGCTTAGAGATGAATTGTTTCATATTATAGGAGAAGCAAAGTAGTAGTGTGACCTGGACCGCAGCATTCAGTGTGACCCAGACTCTCCTATGGACCTCAGAGCTGAATGTGACCTGAACTCTCTTATGGACCATGGAGTTAAATGTGACCTGGACTCTCCTATGGAGCACAGAGTTCAATGTGACCTGAACGGACAGCAGAATAGTGGAGCTCCATCCTAAACAAAGAGGATCCAGTTATGGTTTTCTGGCTCTCCCTGTCTTACCTTTTATTTGCATTATATTTACACAGCCAGGAATTGTGATATGTGAAAATCAGATGGACTGCAGAAGTGTTTAGAAATAAGAAGTCCACATAAAATGATGAGAGGTGGTACAGTGTGTGTGTGTGTGTGTTTGAGTAAGCGTTTTTATATATATTTTCTTCCATTTCTTTATATAAAGGCTTTGTAATATGTTAAGTAGACTTTATTAAATAATAAATTTTAATGTATTGACTTTTCAGGTTGTAAGACAAGATGCAAAACTGTTTAATGGGATAAATGTAGCTTATCGACTCCCTAATTTTCAAATATATCCTCATAATAAATTTATCAGAATTTTTTAAAGAGACTGCTAATATTGACAGGCTTGTTAATATTGCATGTATTACGACAGAGAAAAGCAAAACAATTACTTAAGACTGAAAGCCAATATCTGTTACTAAGCTAAAATGTACAGTCTCTAAGGTGATCGACAGCATCCTCTGTTTCCTCCCCAGCGTTCCGAAGATGTTGACTTCTTAAGAAATAAATTCGTATGTCATCGTATTTTATTTCCAGCCGCTGTGGGGTTAGGCATCGGGTTAAATCCTTTTCCACAACGATCTTGTTAACATTGTCCTTTGAATCTACTGTCCTCTGTGGAGTAATTGCAAAGATAATATCATAGTACTGGACTAATACGTTTTCTTTGTCTGCGTACAAATTACTTTCACTTGGGTTTTGAAGAGTGGCGGTACACAGCAAAACGGCTAGTAGTGTTCAGGATTTGAATAATCTGATTTGCCGCCTGTACTGTTGCGCTGGTTTTTCACATGCCAGTTGTGTGCCTTGGCAATATTCATGTACCCTTAATTCTAAAACGCAGGTGCTTCGCGCTTCATTATTCTTCATATCTTATTTTCATCAGATGTACTCAGGCTGGAGTCGCTCTTTCAAATAAACTAATTTACTGGCAAGCGATTAACTAAAGCCAGTAACTATGAATGAAAAGTAGGACGGCATCAGGAAAACACACTCTTCGAGTTATTGTACCGTCATTTGCTGGTACTCGCAGCTGCTATGGGGGCGTGCCAGGGTGATATGCCTGCAACGTCTGACAGCGCGAAAAGCATCAGGAGATTTTGCAGAGAATTGCCGCATCTCATCGACGTGCGTGTTCCTCACTGCATATGAAGCCTCGAGATTAAAGACCATCGGGTATTTAGTGAAAGTGAGTTCTCGGGGTGTATTTTTCTAAAGTTTGTGTCTTAAAAGCCACTGTCCACTGTTGCAATGCCCTATGCCTCAGGGCACGAAAAGTGAACACGAAGTGCACTCTCTTTCCAGGGCACCCGCCCTCGGAGCTCACCGATTGCGCTGAAATTACGCTGAATCGCTGTGCCTCCGTCCCCACCCCCACTCGGCTGAACCTCAATCGAGGCGTGCTGTGCTGTCGTCTGTCATTTGGCCGACGGTGCTCCGGCGCGACATACGTGAATGAACCGGACTCCGTTGCTACAGACGGGACGGAGAAGCTCCGCTACCTGACAGCCCATCGCTGGACCGGTAAGCGACGTGGGTCTCATTTTTATCCCAAATGGTGCAAGACAGCATACAGTCTAATTTGCATTTAATATCAGACCGACAAGTTGATGTTAAGAAGCTGGGGGAGGATGGGGTAAGCAGTATAGCCTCAAACACAGATTTCAAAGCATGGGATAATTTTGCGTCTGGGACGGCACTTTAAATGTGTCCGATACCGATGGTGCATAACACAATTATACTCCTTATATAGAATTTCTGATTCTCACATCTCATCGAATGTGTTTGTGGTCACCTGTAAAAACGACAGGACTCGGTTTTTGCGTTACGTTAAGGAGAAACGAGCGTCCATCGCCCCCATAGTAATGGGGTTATGCAGCACGGTTTGCGGGATGTATTAACGGAGAGATTGTCGGGGGAGTTGAGGAATTCCTGTCTAAATGCGTAAGAAATGTATTTAAAAATGCGGAACCTGTGTGATACGCAAAGTGGCAAATAAACTGTGGGGTGGCGTTTCTGCAAAGCCGATATTAATCTACGCATAAAATGCACGCTACAGTTTGCAAATGAAAAACGTGTTTTTCATTAGATTACCCGAGAATCGGGTGAAAAAAATGATACATATGGTCACGTAGTATTGGCAGACATATACTCATAAAACTGCGGTCCCTTCCTCTGGTGTGTCGCACATCGCAATCAGAGATGAAACAGTCTCTTAATGTAAATGATAAAGTTTTCATCGACTCAGCTAACCTTGCAGTGTTCCAGGGCTTTGGGAAAGTTTAGGTCTATGTTCTTCCAAGCAAATCTATAGATCAAAAACCTACGGTCCAGTCATTTAATTACCACTGCAGATATGTGTTGAGCGGTGAGTAAGTCAGTCAGTGTGACTGTTCCGGGACACACACACAAAATATATATATATATATATATATATATATTGTGTGTGTGTGTGTGTGTGTGTGTGTGTGTGTATATATATATATATATATATATATATATATATATATATATATA
>JAAGVU020000078.1:17973365-17983414 GCA_011763525.2 Mormyrus iriodes | reverse complement strand
GTGTGTGTGTGTATATATATATATATATATATATATATATATATATATATATATATATATATATATATATATATAAAACTGGCGTTAACATCAGCAAAGATGATTTCCTTTAAATGACCAGAATATTTCACACCCCCCTTGTTTTACATTTGCTCATTACTATAGAATAAAATGCACACGGGGGCGCCTTTTTGTAATTTGCATTGTGGCATGTAATAATGAAATAAAGCTAAATATTCCTTTCTGCAAGACATCAATCACTTGGTTCCCGCCTCCTTCTGAATCTCATATGAACACAGGCTAGTAGACATGTATGGAATTCAGGCACAGATGACGATTTGCAGCAACATAAAATGTCATCGTTCCTTTCCTGTTTAAAATACGGACCTTACCCCTGTCAAATAATGAATGATTTATTTCATTCAACAGAGGCAATGACAAGCCAGATATTTTGGTATTATTTAGAAGGGCCAGTGATAAAACTCATGAAAATGGTGCACTGTGACGGCATACTGATTACTGTGTGTGTGTGTGTGTGTGTGTGTGTGTATTTATTTTCTACTATGTGCATTTTCTTTTCTTTTCTTTTATATTATGGCAAATTTCAACATTGTTTTGTTAAGATGAAATCATTGGTTTGTTTTACACGTTCATGTAAATCACTGTGAGGGGGTGGGTGGGGGTTGTTAAAGGTTTTTATGTTCTGTTATAGTTAAAAAAAGAAGTTTATTCATGACGTTTTTGTGACTCTGTTGTCAAATCAGCCACTAAGTAGAATGTAACAGTAATTGGCTTGACAGACCTATAGTGCCTGTGCTTCTACTGACAGTACATTTAAACCAGTGTCATTCCACTGCCCTTTAGGTGAGTGTTACCCTTGCTATTGTATGTCCGTATGTGTTGTAGTAAATAGCTTATTTAATTTATGAGCTTATTTAAATGTGCTGAATTACATGAGGTACCATATAACATTGTTAAGAACACTGTCCTGTTTTGAAATACCTCGTTAATTTTTCAAGTAATATTTAACCTTTTGTAACATTCTGTTGATTGTCCAAGCATTATATCAGATTAACCTATAAATCCGAGTCCTGAGATTAATCTGGAGAAATTTGGGATTCTGGATATTGCTCCATATGTGGGAATGGTGCTCCACTCAGGACCGATAGGATATGTAGGGTGCCTGAAGGGAGCCTTCAGTCCAAGCCTGGTTGTCTCACAACCCTGCTAGAGGAACAGAACTGGGCTTGTAACCACAAGGTTACAGGTTCTGATCCAAGGGCAGTAGAGTTTTACCCTTAACAACATATGGAATCTGATTTATTTTCTTTTTTTTAAATTCCTTTATAGAATGTCCAGTTACCCCATTTCTCATTGGGCCTTTGCTAAATGCACGTCACTAATGGCAGTCAAGGAAGGGTGAAGAGTATCTCACAGCTTCTCTGACATCTGCAGTCTCTGTCGGCTGAAGGACAGTGATCAGAGAAGATTGCCTTTCACCACCATATTGCAGGATCTATTTTGCTGGATCGGCACATTGTTTTAATTACTCTAAAATATTCTGCTGCGTGAATGTGTAAAAGTGTACAAGTGGCAAACTATGTAAGTCAGTGGTCAGTCATACGAGCTCAATAAAAAAATCTCCTCCCTCTTAGAGAGGATACATAATTCCATGTGTTTCCGAGGAAGTGCCCTGGGATCAGCATTGATTTCGAGTAGATTAGCAGCCACTACAAATGCATGGATGTATGCAGGTGACTGGAGAATCAGTGACTCTAATGGTAAATCTAATATTCAGGTGCCTATCAGCCAGGGTTGCTGCTAGTGATTTTGGGGGCCATGACAGCATATGAATCCCAGATTATTCCAATTTGATTCTAAATTTTTAGGCCCCGGTTACTCAGGGGCCCTTGGAATCGTTCTAACTCCCCCCGTCATTTATGGCGCCCCTTACTGTCAACATTGCCTGCATGAATGATTTTCCCATATCTATATTTACCAAAGTCATCATTTAACTATCATTATATATTTTGCTGCCAGCTAACAGCTCCAGCTTCAGCCTAGGTTAAAGCAGCCAGCAGCTTCAGCTCTGCATACTGCTGCTTACAGGGTATTTACCAGAATAAATCATGAGAACAGCAGCAGCGCCTTTTCTGGGGCCCCGGGTCACACTGCCAGGTTTCCTGATAGCGAGCATATTTAGCTCATCCTCATAAAGGTCGGATTTGTTTACGAGAAGGCCACTTAAATTTCCTGCGGGGAGCTGTGTGACGGCAGCGATCTGGACGCCCGTCTTCGAGCAGTGGGTCCGACGGGCCGCGCTGTCAGGAAATAACTCCCGTCAGGCTCAAGGTGATGGCTGTGACAGGGACCAACAATAACAACAAAAAGAATCCAGCAAAGGGGTGGGTGTGAATTCCTAATAGTGCAGGAGGGACCAGGCGAGGACACGCTGCTCCAGACCTGTGAACATGCCTCCATTGATCCATCTTTATCTTCAGGAAATGCTGAGGGTGGTGGTGTGGAGGAGAATTACCATCTGACACACGTTTATCATTTAAGGTATAACACAAGAACTCATACAATACGAACGAAAAAATTATACAGTGTATAAATCAGTCATTTTAAGTTTTCTTCATTCTGTTAAAACAAAACATGATGCTGAATACTTATGTCATCACTACATTGTACCTTGGAATTCTGGGTAAGAATGTGATTGTTAGCTCACAACACATGGCGCTGCCTGGAAAATTACAATTCCTGTGAAACCGGGGCGACCCTGACTTCACTAGATGCATATATTTTTAAGATGATTAAATGTCAATTAATTTTTAATGCATGTTGATGTTCACATGGGCATCAGCCAAATTTGCATTATTTCATGTCATACGAGGTTTTGAGCAAACTGCTATGTCTCACGGGTTGTGTAGGACTGAGCACTGTCGCTCTGGATGTGGGTGAGTTACCAAACGATTAATGGTCGTAACTGTAGTTAAATTAAGGGCTTGGAGGTGATTTTAAAGACTTTTTCCACAACTGTTTACCTGTTAAGGCTCTCCCTGAGCCTGGAGCTTACAGTCCCTAGGGTACAAGACAGGGGGACAAACAGATGGGATAACAGCCCATCTCAGGGCACACACTCAAGCACTACATGACTTTAGAGACACTAATTTCCTTAAACTACGTGCTTCTGGACTGCAGGAGGAAACTTAAAAACCAACATGGAAGGAACATACAAACTCAACAAACATGGGTGTATATTATGGGGGGATGGAGGGTTGTAACCTCTCCAATAATGAAAACCAGCCAATACAACTCCCTGGACCCCCTTAAATGGGTGGAGACCTCAACCCCCCTAATGCTCAACCCAAAATTATGCCGTTGTCGACATCCACATAGAATTGGGGTGGGAATTGAACCCACAACCCATACTTCACTTTGTCTGTGTTTCAGAGCTGCAGACATCCTACCTACTTCATACAAACATCAAGCTTTTTGACTCAGAGCAGACCATCAATTCTTGGATGACCCATTGTCTTCAAGTCAGATAAGAGTACCCGTGGGCCTCAGACTTACCCAGAGAATATAAACTGTTTACATTTTATAGAGTTAAAAGTATGTTATTTACATTTTTCTGCCTCACATCTGGAGAACGGAGGAGCTGCCCTCACATGAGTGATACTGGCATTTTTGTAAAACGAAACAAGTTTTAGCTGCAATATTGCTGAGGGCAGCAAATAATTTACATCATCATTAAAAGTTGCTTAGCTAGAACCTGACTATGCAGCGTAAACCAACTATTTCAGATATAGATAACTGATTTTTATCATGAGGGTTTTTTTGCGATGTACCGGAAGTCCCTAGGTTCTGATTGGCTAAGAGAGAAGTAGGTGACATACCAGTATTCCGAGGACTGATTGGTCGAGAAATGACTGGTCAGTGAATCACCTGTACGGTTTCAATTTGTACTTTGTCTTGTCATTGTTTCTGCTCAGCCTGGGAAGCTGAGTGGTTCCTCATATGACATGGTATATCAAAGAACCAAAGGTGATATTTCGCTGTGGTCTTTGCACAGCTTATCCTTGCCACTTATATGCAAGAGAATGTTGTTGCGGGAAAGCAGGTGTGCATGAGGGACTGAATGGAATTTTTAAGAAAATGAAACATGCTGTGGAAAGTCACTGCAGTCAGTGAGACATTGCAGGCATGGAAATGGTGCACCAGGATCTGGGAATGTGTGACTACCTGGCTATCTAAGTGTCTGATGCCAGGTGTGATTTTGTGGTTGTTTTTCAGTGTTTGTGTCACGTAATTGTGTGTGTTACTGTGTGTATGTGTGTGTGTGTATGTGTGTACATGCTACTTGCATATGTGTGAGTTTCCAAACACGTGCATTTCAATGTATGCGTGGGTGTTTTTTTGTTTTATATACATATGAGCCTGTGATTTGGTGTGTGGGTGTTAAAGTGTGACTTAATGGACCTTTGTGGGTGGTTTGTGTTATGATGAAGTTTTTCTCAGCGATGCTGATATTAAAGCCAAAAAATGTAAAAAAATGAGATTTTTTTGGGTTGAAGTATCGTTAAGAGATTTTGTACTGTCCCCTCTGGAACCTTTAGCTAATCCAGGTTTCTAACCACAGTGCCACCTGCTGCAGAGGAAGGCTCAGTAACCTTTTACTCCAAACCAGCTGGATATGTTAGTTCAGGTTATGTATCATTGTAAATGACGCCACAGTAGGATCCTTCTGGGACCTAAAATGGCAACCTTTTGTTTTGTTTGTTTCCCATTTCTGTCCATCTGGCCTGGCTCCATCTACTCAGTACCATAAAATACAGATTAACGCTGACCTCATCATCCTATGGGGAAAGTGCTATTCTCTGATCCAGCCATGGACAATGCTGTTGTAAACACCCTGAAGCCAGATGATCGTAGTGCCTCGCCAAAGGAAGCTGTCTTGTGTATTAAAGTTATGTGGTAATATGTATGAGTGTCGTGTTAATTGTAAAGCCATGTGAGGCCGATGTCCCTGCCCCCATGGACTGAACATGAGAGTCTGATTGGCTCTCTGAGCTTGAGACACAGGCCATTACTAGACAAGAGTCAAGAGTGAAAGTGAAAAATTTGATAGGATTGCTAAGAAGGGGGCTCAGGTTATTATATTGGTGCACCCATTGTGGGTTCAATGCTTCATTAAAGCTAATTATACGAATGAAAAAGGAACTGTCCATCAAACTCCACCCCTACTTCATTTGAACATGAAAGTTCTGTCAGAAATCTCTCGACATGAGCAGCCATGTCAGACCATGGCATCATCTCTGTTGCTCCGGGTTACAACACTGGTCCCTGGCTCCAACTTTGAATGATTCTGAATGGTTGCCCTGACAACCGCACAGTGTTTTCAGATAGCTAGGCCTGGCCTGGGGACACATGGGGGCCATTTGGTCCACAGTGGGCTTCTGGCAGGAGGCTTCCAGACGTAACTGGGGCTACGGGCATCTTGGAATTTCAATCCACCTGTGCCCAAGGCACAGGATATATACCCCAGCACTATAGTGCTTTAATCACGCCTCTTTCAGTGTCTCTGTCTCAGGCTGCACCGTAAATACAGCCTGTTCTATTATTTGATAAAGCAGCAAGCAAGAGGGTAATTGGATTGTGTAGCAGAATGGGGGGGCATCTGTGCCACATCTTTGCTTTTCTGTATGGCATCAAACTCAAAAAGGCAATTCAGAGTAAGGAAAGGCAACAGGACGGACAGAGCAAATCCCACTGCTTATAGTTATATATTAAAACACACACACAAACACACACACACACACACACACACACACACACACACACACACACAGACCTGTACCGATATCTTTGTGGGGACCGTCCATTCATTTCTATTGGCATAATCCTAATCCCAACAATGACAACCGTAACCCCTACCCAGCCCTAACCTTAACCACAAATAACTAAACAAAATACAAGACTTTTGGCATTTTTATTTTTTTGATTGCAGTAATAGTTTTTTTTTAAATTGAGTTATCCCTTGTGAGTACTGAAAAAACGGCCATCAACATCAAAATAACAGGTTTATAAATAACATTTATAAACATTTATAGGGGTTAAATAACATTTATCTACATGGTATATACATAACCCACACACACACACACACACACATATATATATATATATATAAGTGTGTGTGTGCGTGTGTGTGTGTGTGTGTGTATTTAGGTGCCATGGGGCCATTTTGTCAGGGGGCCAAGAATTTATACTTCATACTATGCTCTTGGTTGCCAGTGTTATGTTGCCAAGTTGCAGTGTTTTTTGTCTATAAACACTTTAAATGATTTTATTTGCTGGTTATACAGTATAGGTATGAACCAACAGTATGCAGTCTACAGGTTTATGTAATAAAACCTTGATCTAATTGTTCTTCATTTATTTCATATTTTCACTTTATTGGATAGAGGCTGAGTCATGTCTCAGCTGACGATCGATTGGGTAACCAAAGGTACGGCTTGTCTTTCAGACCCTGGGATGATAGGAGGATCCGCATTGTCGCCTCCTACAGGACGTGCACCTTCGCTACAGATGCTCGACGGCACAGCCACACTCTGCTGAACGAAACATCTGATACCCAAAAAACCCAACAAAATGTCCGGCAAGAAGACCGGAAGCCTTCTTGCCATCGTCCTCCTTCTTCCACTGGTAAGCAGCGGGAAATCGGGAAAGCCGGTCTCTCTCACATCTGTGGAAGGTCATCCTGAGAAACATTCTCTTGTAACCCATCTGCATATGCTAGACACCATCTCGTTGACACACCGGTGGGACAGAAGCATCTATCTGAGGAGCAATAGTGGAAATCTGCAGCATCTATCAGAGTAGGGGTGTTGGAGCTACATTGGAGTTGAGTGAGGTTGATTCTCTTCCCTCCCTCTGGACATCATTTAATTTTTCCCAGGCAGCACTGGGTTTGGGGGGGTGTTACTGTGACATTTATCCCTGTTACAGCCACCAGAGATTTACAGCAGGGCTGAGCAGCATGTCCTGCTGCGTCAAATAAGAGCTGTACATCCCTGCAGCTGCTAGCCCCGTTAGTGCGTGTGTGTGTCTCAGCACATTGCCTCGAGGAGGATTTGTCTCACCACTCCAGACTATTTACGTGTCACAATCATGGTGCAGAGTCACATGTAGGCCGTTAGTACGATTCCCCCGCTCAGTATAATGTCACACAGACAGTGATCCGATTTCACCAGGTCCCAATGTAGAAGTCATAGCTCATCTGCCACGAAGGTCAGAGCTTACCTTCATCTGTCAGGCCAGGGAAATCTGAGTGGTGTGGAGTACCATGAAGACTGAAGAGCAGCAGGGTCAAACCAGATGACTTGGGACAAATCGTGCTGTCCCTCCATCTCAGAGGAAGTAGGTTAAACATTGTACCTATATTCGCCTGGTATCTAAACGGTTTGAGGGATTGAGGATGTTTTTAAGATTCTTGGCCATAGCAATAACCTCTTCTTCTTAGTCTTGGGCTGACACAGAATTCCTCCAGACAGCTGAGCAGGACACAAATGTACCATCGATATGGACCATGAGCCAGCTTAAAACTTGATCATCTTGTGATTAATTCAAAATAAACAGCTAGCTGTAACTATCTCTGCAACAACCTCGAGAGTTTAGAAGGATGTTTAGACTTGTAGAGTTGCTAAGAAATTAATGGTTTACGTGGAATCATTTCTTTCTCTGGCATGGAAGCCATTTGGCCTTCATGGTTTTGTAGCATCATTTCCCGTTGCCTGGACTTTTCCTGCTTAGCAACATGAATAATAATTAGATCAGGTGGGAATGTGGAGTGAAGTAGCATTTAGAGGTAAGTGGATAACCTTACCTTTGGTTTGAATAACCCCTCGCTACCCGCATTGCGTTTTACTTTGGGCTAGTGTGTTTGCGCCATGTGTCATATTCCATGATGGGCACCAGCACAAAATGGATCATAAAAATGTATAGTATTAAAGTCATTATACATAATTTTCCCTCATTTTATCACCATAACCTCACGTGTGCCCTCAGTAGCTGAGTGAGACGACGCGTTAATTCCTTTTGAAAAACAGTGCACAGACATAATTAACGAGATCTCAGGCCAATTAGTCGTTGATGAGCGTGTCAGAGCGTTACTGCAGGCTACGATTTGTCGGCCTTCATTAGCTCCATGGGATGGACTGCGTTGCTCTGGCACAAAGGCGTGACACAGGCCATGGACGTACACGCCTCCTACAGGAAGGCACGGTAACGTGACAACGCTGGTGTCAGTCATCACACACAGTGGATAATAATCCTGATCCTCATTTAAGCTTATGGTTTTTGTTCAGCAATTGGATTCAATTCTTGTTATCCTCTCCTCCTCCCCAGGCCTGCTGCATGCACTCGGAGCATGGGGACTGCGTGATCAAGCGAGAGCAGGAGAAGTGCATGGAGCAGATAGCAAGGGACAATGACCCCAACCACCCAGGTAAGGCTAGCCTGGTGCCTGAGCACATGTGCATGTGTGTGCGTGTGCATTACCTTGGTATGGGCGAATGTTCTTCTTCAAGGATAAGGCAGATCGTTATACATCATTACAGAAGAAACAGTACCATATGAGCAGTACGCAAACTTATGAATGTTTCACACTGATAAAAGGCCTGTTCCAAACATCCTGTGACCTGCTTAGAATATTTCCTTCTGTCGTCAGTTGGAGGAAGGCCAGATAGCCACTCTCTTATACCTTTGCACTCATTTTCCAAACCAAAATCACTTTTCATTTACATCGATTCTTACACAATGCATTCCAGCGCCTGCTTCAGCTCATTTTAAGATTTTTCCGGAAGTTTTCGCTGTGTAGAACACTAGGCCTGGACCGCAAAGTGTACTCCTACCAGCCACTATTACCCAAATCAATTATCTGTCAATTACGTTTGCTCAGACATCACTCCCGTCTCTGATTAATTGCCGCTAAACTGTTGGTAAACTGACACGAACGGCAGAGAATTACGGAACAAATGGGATTTTCGAAAAAACACCAGCTTGCAAAGGATGGCGAAAACAGAACAGAAGCTTCTGACTCCATCTGACTATGGTGACCGTGCGTCACAAAGCAGAGGAACATCTAGAAAGAGGTTTAAAAGGCATTTCCAGATTATATTGCACCAGAGAGCTTAGGCTGACCTTTCCAAAATCACATTTCTACATTTTTATTCAGTTTTTTTTTTTTATTTGATGTGATTTCTCAACTGGGTATCTGCTGTCTTGGGGAAATAAAACAAAAATTGGGCAAAACATCGGACTGTGTCATCCTCTATGTAGCCTCGGGGCAGCGTCGAGTCAAAGTCCCAGCTGTCCACGCAGAAATCGGTTCCCCGGGCAAGGTGGGGGGTGAGGGTGGGGGGCAGGGGATTTTGCAATGCCAGAATTTTCTGACAGGGAAAAATTTGTTTGGCCATGTTTATCCTTTTCGGGAAGGTGTCCATCACCCCAAGCAAAGCAAACCCCCCCCCATGGGATATCAGCATGGGTGGCTGTTTCAGACGTTCTGCAACATCATGACCCATATGAAAATTCAGAAGAAATTATGAGTTATATATATAAATGTCGTATATGAATGACAGCTGGTGGCTAAAAAACATGAGGGGGTATGAAGATAATACATTTTACAATATAACAATATTTACCATATTACAATAGTGAATATTACATTGGTATTGCAATAGTGCTTTTAAATGACACTGTAATTTTGTTAATGAGATATTTCAGAGTAACTTGTTTTATCACTTAATCTCAAAAATATACCTTTTCTAACTTTATAGACCAGCCTCCTGTAATATACATACATGCATACCTACACAAACACAGAGACACACACACACACACACATATATATATATATATATATATATATATATCCATCCATTTTCCAGAACCGCTTATTCCATTCCAGGTCGCGGGGGGTCCGGAGCCTATCCCGGAGACTGCGGGCGGAAGGCAGGGAACAACCCAGGATGGGGCGCCAACCC
>JAAGVU020000078.1:17941084-17973265 GCA_011763525.2 Mormyrus iriodes | reverse complement strand
ACAAACACAGAGACACACACACACACACACATATATATATATATATATATATATATATATATATATATATATATACACACATATATACATATATATAAACAAACGTATACAAAAAGCTAAAAATACACATATGTATATATGTATATATATATACACACACACAAAGCCATAATAAAACTGATTCAAATCTAGCTACAAGTATGTGTCAGGCTGGTGCATTAATTTTACATTAATTTTAATTTTTACATTAATTTATGTGTTTTTGAAGCTTTACTTCAAACTCTTGAATACTTAAATCTCAAAGCTAATCAATGCCCTGTGCTAATCCAATGTGTCGTGAATGTGAGCCCAACCTTGGGTTCTGCTCCGTAGCAAACAGTAAGCTAGCTTAGCCTCTCCGTGACCCCGCTTGTGTTTGCTTAGCAGACAGACGCATCAGAAGTGAAGTCTGAGCTCATGATTAGTTTAACTGACGCAGATGGACGATTTGGCTGAGCATGGAGCTGAGTTCAGTGATGGATTCACTATCAATGCAGTAACCAAACCAGGCTGGGTGTGTTGGATGAAAGTATGAGCTTAGCAAATGAACGATGCAGATAATTAATGCGGGGGGATTGTGTCTCTGAGTGTAGCCTAAGCCTGCACCGTCTTCATAGTTCGTTTTGGCTGAACGGATCTTTCTTCTTTCTATAACAGCCAGATTTGTTGTCAGTCTGAGTGTGTCAGTGTGTGTTTTCCGAGCACAAGCTACAGAGCAGCCAACCATTTTACAACCAGGTTGTAAAATTGCGGGTTTGACCACCCCCACTCAAAAATTTGTTCGGTCAGCAAATTCTCCCAAAGGAGACGTATCAGTAGGGCAGTAGGGTTGCCGGACACCCCACAAGATTTATTTCTGGCTGCGGGCCTGCCATGCACTCTGCTGGACCTGTATCATGATTTCTACATGGTCCCATCTCCACGCTCCTGGCAGCGTCAGCTCCGCTTGCATCCTACTATAATTTGTCCCAGGTGGGCAAACGCAGCACGTTGTCACAGGAAATGACGCCAACCCCTATCCTCTGGCTGACGTGCAGATGGTGCAGGAAGACGAAGGATGGGACCCCGGAGAAGCATAGCTAAGCACACATGTGCGTAATATGTTGTGATATATTCCAGTCACGATGACCCACCTGACTCTGGGAGGGAACAGGGAAGGTCTAATTTTTGGGAATAGAGGGTTTGCACATGATGTCACTGTAGGTGGGATTCACTGCAGTAACAGCCGCTGTGGCAAAAAGGCTGAGTGGCAGTATTAGCGTTCAGGTTGAATGCAGATAGAATGCTTCTAAAATGGGAAAGAGTTGCCATGTGAATGATTGTACAGATAGATTTAACACGAACTAGGAGCTTTTTTAGAGACGGCCAAAAACTACAGAAAGGAGGAGCACAAACACATCAAAAAGTATCTTGTTACAAATTACAAATACTTGCTCATCAAATGTAAGAAAATAAAATACAAAATACTGTTGTGAGAAAATGTATTTAAATAAAATACAAGTAATTTTAATTTGAAAAGATGAAAATACATGCAAAATTATATGAATAATGTGTAATATTTATAAAATACACAGTTACCGTAATGGTAAATAATAGCTTTGTGATTATCATGTGTTATAGTGTTGATTATGAAATGAAAAATGACTTTTGTAACATTAGTAACGTAATGAGATCAGCAGGCTGCCCCTGCAGGTGGGGTAGGGGTTGGGGGAGATATCGCAGTTCCGTCTTCCGGAACCGTGATACAAGATTGTGAAAATTAGTATCGTGGTTTCAGTTTCAGTTACAGAGCTGTTGGATACAGAACGGATACGCTCAAAAAACTAAATAAACGGAACCAGCGACTGTGACACATGTAATATGCAATGTTAAGTTCATCAGTCGGTTCTCCCTTTTACACAGGTTCAGTGGGTATAAAAACTCCTACGTTTAGCTTAAACAAATTTAATTTTGTCCTTAGGAACAAAAGTAGCTGGCCTGATGTATCACTAATGAAGGCTTCCATACATGACAAACCACAAGACGCCACTGAATGGGCAGGCTGTTGGAATTAACATTCACAAGTTGTAGCACACAGCACTGCTGTTTGTTAATCGCTCTATTTTTCTGTCCTATAATGACATTCAATGAGCAATATGTGACAGTATATTTTACTACATACTTAACCGTAAGGCAATTAGCACTGAGCAACAAAGCAAGTTCTTTCCTTGGATTACTGGTCATGGGAAAACAGAGTTCACTACAAGGATGTGTCACGTCAGTGCCGGTCCTTGCCGATGTGGCATGTTACGCAAGCATCACCGACGGCGCCCCCCCGACTGAGGTAAAGTTAAATTGGCTGGCAAGTCAGTGTCCCTTTAGAAGTTAGTGCCCTAGGCAGCCGCCTATGTCGCCTGTAGGATTGACTAGCCCTGGGTCATGTGATTTACTAACATCTAGCCAAAGACGGTGACAGGATATTTAAAAGTCTGTAAGCCAGGTGATGAAGCTTCTTAAAATAACAGAAGATTTTTCTTCCTTCTCTTCTTTCTCTCCCTCTTTTCTTCTTCACTCTATCTCTCTCTTCATTTCAGTCCACTTTCCCTGTCGGTTCCGGCTTAATAGCGCAATATTTTAAATTGATGAATAAAGGTAACGTTTCAAGTAACAAGAGGAGCTTACTCCGAAGCTCCACTTGGCAAAATAAAAGTGTTGGCGTAATATAGCACCCAGACTAACATCCTGCTTGCTAAACTGCCGGACACAACAGATAAAAAGAAAAAAAAGACAGAAGATAAATTAATACAATGACATATTTTATTAAGTATTGTATATATTTTAAATACATAAAATACAATCTCTACAGGAGCAGAAGGGTGGCACAGTGGTGAGCATTGTAGCCTCATACCTCTGGGACCGGCTTTCAAGTCTGCACCATGTCCATGTGTGTGCAGTTTTCATGTTCTTCCCGTTGAATTCTGGGGTTTCCTGTAGGTACTCCAGTGCCCCCCTCCCACCCCCGCAGTCTAAAAACATGTTGAGGTAACCAAATTGTCCATATGTGTGAGCGTGCCCTGCTGTGCATCCACAGGCTTTGGATGCCACCCTCCCCATGGCCCTGAAGAGGACAAGCAGTTACAGAAATTGGATGGATGGTTTTTAAATACATTTAATTGAAATACTGCCCATTTCTGAACAGAAGCAAATGGATCGCTGCAATTGGATTTACAATCGTTATGTTGTGTCAGTTATGTTGGATTTTTGAGTAGAAATCATACCTGAAGTTATGTACTGTATTGACTGCTCATCAATTAAATATTTTGCATTCTTCATATATATTATGTGTAACAAGTTTTTCTCGGCAATTATTAAAAATCATCCATGTTGATGAGCCTTGTGTTCCAGAAACAAGGTGGGGGGTGGTTAGATAATGTTAGCTCACCAGTCAAGATAAACCCAATTTTCCTTATAAGGGGCTACTCCACAAAAAAGGTTAGACAGCCAAATAACTTTAAAAGTTTCTACAAAATATGTTGTCAGGAAACCCAATTGCTGGCCATATATCAGTGTCCATGGTCCGCTGGTCCTTTGAGAAGTTGGACAGATCCTTTTCCAGACTAACTGCCTTTAATTTAAGCAAATTATCGTTTGTTTCACAGTTTCCCCAACTAAAATCAGCCATGTCGCAACATGTTTTGCCACTCAGTCCGCCTGTTCCAGTGGAAAAGTGACGCCAATGCATACCCTCTATAATAGGATCTGCACAGCAGGGATGGGGCTACAGTGACAGGGGTGGGACAATAAGGGGCACTGGTGCAATCTGAAAGCTGATTGGCCCCATCCCCTGTCACTAACAGATTCAAAACATATCATTGACTAATTATAAGGTTGGCCCCTCTCTATGAATTATGGACCCTCCCACCTTAAAAAATCCTGGAATTGGCCCTGCTGACCAAGAGAGAGCAGTCAAGACACATCAGTTGTAAATAGGAAAATTACTGGAACATGGGGGAGGCAAAGAAATGATGGACAGGCAGATCTAATCAACACAAAAGCCTTAGTACCTGACTCTACCTCCTGTAACAGCTAGCCCCGGCCCCCCCTGTAATTTACCTTCAGTGGTGCTCTGTGACATGTGCAGCCTGGTGACGCATTTTCTACTTGTTTTGCACGTAATTTATTTTTGAATTTTCTTGCCGAATTTTCCCAGCTGGGAGAGTGTGAAACAGCGTGACACTAGTGCAAGATGGAGAGAATGGAGGGAACGGAAAGGAGGGAGTAAACTGAAAAAGAGGAATAAAGATAAAGATAGAGAGACTTTGAGTGGATGAGAAAAAAGCAGAGCGAAGAGAAAATGAAGGAGTGTAGAAGGATGATTCGGAATAAGAAGGGAGAATAAAAAAGACAATTTAATGGGTGGAATGCAGAAGGAGAAGAGAAAGGCAGAGCTCCTTGTCACATTTTCCCCACTGTTAAATTATGTGTTTCTCCGGTAGCTAGGTGGTTGAGCAGCTCGCCGGTCACACGCGTGTTTCACGAGGCAGCCCACATATCACCCTGGCTCTCACCGTCACACACACCGTACATGTGTGGGAGTCTTATGTCATTAATATTCATTACTTACTCATCACTATCCCTCAGTGTTCAGTGGAACAATCGGCACATAGTGGGGGGTGGAAGGGTGTGTGTGTTTCTGAATCTCATTGGACTTTCCTGGCACTTGTTCAGCTCCATGGTTTTCTCAGGCAGTGAGAATTCAAGTACAGGTTCCTGGTTTTCCCTGGCAGTGAGAATTACAGTACAGCTGCAAGTTTTCCCTGGCAATGGGAATTTGGGTAGAAGTGCATGGTTTTCCTTGGCAGTGAGAATTCAAATACAGCTGCATGGTTTCCCCTGGCATTGAGAATTCCAGTACAGGTGTAGGTTTTCCCTGGCAGTGAGAATTCCTGAACAGATACATGGTTTTGCCTGGCAGTGAGAATTCTGGTACAGCTGAAGGTTTTCCCTGGCAATGAGAATTCAAGTACAGCTGCATGGTTTCCCCTGGCATTGAGAATTCCAGTACAGGTGTAGGTTTTCCCTGGCAGTGAGAATTCCTGAACAGATACATGGTTTTGCCTGGCAGTGAGAATTCTGGTACAGCTGAAGGTTTTCCCTGGCAATGAGAATTCAAGTACAGCTGCATGGTTTCCCCTGGCATTGAGAATTCCAGTACAGGTGTAGGTTTTCCCTGGCAGTGAGAATTCTGGTAGAGGTGCATGGCTTTCCCTGGCAGTGAGAATTCCAGTACAGGTGTAGGTTTTCCCTAGCAGTGAGAATTCCTGTAAAGATACATGGTTTTCCCTGGCAGTGAGAATTCCGGTGCAGTTGCAGGTTTTTCCAGGCAGTGAGAATTCTGGTAGAGGTGCATGGCTTTCCCTGGTAGTGAGAATTCCTGTACAGTACGTGGTTTTCCCTGGCAGTGAGAATTCTGGTACAGCTGCAGGTTTTCCTTGGCAGTGAGAATTCAAGTACAGCTGCATGGTTTTTTGAGGCAGTGAAAATTCTGTTAGAGGTACATGGTTTCCTGGGCAGTGAGGATACTAGTACATGTTTATAGTCTTAACATGGTTCTGGTCATTATCTAGACACACCAGTGTTTAGCTTCCAAACCAAATCCAACTTCATTTGCATGATTGAGACACAGTCTTGCTAGGTTAGCATCTGGGTCTAACTGGCAATTACAAGTCTGCTTCTGGTGCATGGATTTCCCCAGAAGGGGATAACTGGTTATCGTCTGCCCCAAGCAAACAGTCACTCCACTAACTTAATTAAATGATGGGCTTGGTACTCAAGCATTATAGAAACAGATATTAGTGGATTCTGTCCCTAATTGTTCTCTCTCTCTAATCACTCTATCTCTGTACCCTTGCCATTGTTTTCTCTCATTCTCTCACTCTCTCTATTCTTGTCCATTATAGCTGCTAAATGAAGGTAGAAGAGGCGCCTAACAGTATGTAATAGGGAGAAGGTTAACATTATAACCAAAGTATTAAAATGTGTGTGAATGTGTCCATGTATATGTTCTGCTGATAGACTGGCAAGGCATTGTATCCTAGCCTTGTGCCATGTGCTGGCCAAAATAGGCTCCAGATGAACCCCCATTCGCCATTCCAGGCAACTCTGACCAGTTTAAATGGTTAGAAGATGGATGGGTGGATGGATTGATATTACCAAGAAATACTGATTGTAACTGGAATCACACAGGAACCACACAATCTCCTGTAATATATAAAAATGACCCTCACCAAAGCATTTTGAGGAGGGATTTATGAAAATATCAACAAAAATGCATATTTTTTTGATTATTGCTGTGAAACAGGGTTCTGTGAACTTGGGCCTTAGCATTTACTGCCATCTGCTGGACAGACTGCTTAACAATGGAGATTCTACTTCAATTTCAGTTTGTTCAGCAGTTGAACAATGTGCATCCTGAAAGAAAGAATAAGCTAGTAGTCTCTCCTTTGTATGTCTCCCTCCTCAGGCTGCCCGTGGATGTGGGACAACGTCACATGCTGGCAGCCGGCCGCTGTAGGGGACATGGTCATCATCAGCTGCCCTGAAATTTTTGTGGTTATGGGCCTAGGGGATGAAGGTGTGTCACATGTCGCATTAACATTGGTTTTCTTCCCAGTTGACAAAACTAGCCACAGCGATTTGCTAATGGCTTTAGCTTATAACCCATTCATTGAGCCCGATAGCCTACAGAGTTAATTTGGGCAAAATATTTTACTCAAGGATAAAACAGTAGTATCAATCCTGGAACGTTCAATGGAGCCCCACAGATCACAAGATGGTATCTCTGCTTCCAGAATTAGGAAAGGTCAGCCGCAACTGCACGGAGGACGGCTGGTCAGACACCTTCCCACACTACGCCGACGCCTGCGCCTACTTTGACAACACCACCGAAATTGTGAGTGCCACTCTTCCCACTACCCAACATGGGCCGCAGCCACTTCAACCTGCAGCGCATGTCCCTAAACCATGATCAAGCAACCCCAAGCTGTACTGTGACATTACCATCTCTTTTCCATTTATCATATATCGAGTGCCAAAGCATGAGAGTTTTAGCCCAACTCCATATCATGAACCACAGTTGCCAGGGATCACCCCCCAGCCGGACCTTTCTGACATTGCGGGCTGTGATTGGCTAAGCATATTGTCACATGGTGCAGTGCTGGAGAACTGTGTAGAAGGATGTTTTACACTGCCGTTTTTAATATTATCGACTCAGGGGAGGTTTTCAATAAATAATATAAAACCAAATTAATGGAGTATTAAAGACCCATCCAAAGGGTGGAACTAGCACGATGGGTAGCACTGTGGCCTCACCCTTCCAGGGTTGAGTGCTTGAATCCCATCCCAGGCTCAATGTTTATGGAAGTCAGCCAGGCTTCCTTTAAGTACTCCAGTCCACAGTCCAAAAATGTGCAGTTAGGTGAATTGGTGTTCCTAACTTGCCAATTGAGGGTATGTGTGTGCCCTGCATCCTGGACTGGAGTCTTGTTCAGGGTCCCCCCTCCCCCCTTGCCCTCTGCATCCTGGGATAGGCACCAGACCCTAATTGACCCTGTACCGCATAAGTGGTTGGCAGATAGATGGATGGACAGATAATTACACATCTAATCTTCTGTCTCAGTTCGGGTGATGATTTCTCCAGTAGTGTTTTTTGGTTATTGTTTAAAACACTTCATTTTCCTTTAAAACCCTTCATTTCGGGTTATCATTTAAATGAGTTGCTGAGGCTGCCGTCCGGTCTTTACGAACGCTCCGAAATCGAGCTGGCATCCATTTTCTGGCATGTAGAGGTTCGTTACCGTTTTATCTGATGGAATCTGAATGTTATGCTGTGAGCTTAGCTAGCACTACAGCCACCGATAATTTCTCATTAGCCTGGCTCTGTGCCCATCGCCTTCTTCGCACCTCGGCATCGATACCCCAGGCCTAGCTCCTGATTACGACGGAGGAGAAAAAGCGCCTGTAGATACCAGTTTGTCCTTGTTCTGCCACCCCTTTGGCACGGCAGCGCAGAGCTGGCAGGAACCTCCCACCAGCATCCTCCTTCCTGTCTTTCTCATTGCTATAGCAACGTCCCCATCCAGGATGTTCACCCTGGTGGTGATTTCAAGCTTCGCTGAATATATTTTGTGAAGCAGTGTTCCAACCATATCCATAATGTGTGTGTGTGTGTGTGTGTTTGTGTGTATGTGCGTGCGTGTGTGTGTGTGTGGGGAGGGGGGTATATATATATTATGTTGTGGGGACCAAATGTTCCCACAATATGATAAAAACCTGTAATTTTGATGTTGTGAGACCATTTTCCCAGTCCCCATAAGGGGAAATTCAATTTTATAAAAATTTGTGATTGCAATCAAAAAGCTAAAAAAGCCAAAAGTCTTGTTTTTTGTTTGGTTACTTATGGTTAATGTTAGAGCTGAGTAGGGGTTAAGGTCATCATTGTTGGGATTTGGGTTTTGCCCATAGAAATGAAAGGACAGTCCCCATAAAGATATGAGTACAGGTCTGTGTGTGTTTGTGTGTGTGTATACACACACACACACACAGACACATACACACCACTAACTATATGGACAAAATTATTGGGGCACTGGGCCATTATACCTACAGGTACTTTTATGGCATCCCATTCTAAATCCATAGGCATCAATATGGAGTTGGTCCCCCTTTGCAGCTATAACAGCTGCCACTCTCCTGGGAAGGCTTTCCACAAGATTTTGGAGTGTGTCTGTGGGAACTTTTGCCCATTTATCCAGAAGAGCATTTGTGAGGTCAGGCACTGATGTTGGACTTGAAGGCCTGGCTCACAATCTCCATTCTAGTTCATCCTAAAGGTGTTCGATGGGGTTGAGGTCAGGTCTCTGTGCAGGCAAGTTCTTCTGCACCACAGTCACCAAACCATGTCTTTATGGACATTTCTTTCTGCACTGGGGTTCAGTCATACTGGAATAGAAAAGTGCCTTCCCCAAACTTTTCCCACAAAGTTGGAAGCATAGAATTGTCCAAAACGTCTTGGTATGCTGAACCATTAAGAGTTTCCTTCAGTGAAATTAAGGGGCCAAGCCCAACCCCTGATAAACAATCCCATACCATTATCACTCCTCCACCTAACTTTACAGTTGGCACAATGCAGTCAGGCAGGTAATGTTCTCCTGGCATCCACCAAAGCCAGACTTGTCCATTCACAAAGGTATCTGACAGCTTATGTCCTATCCAGTCATGTCCAATCGCATTTACGTCTGAGGTCCTTAGTAAATAATATACACTGATCGAGAGACACCCGAAGTAGGATTTTAGTGGGTGTATCACAGTGTAACAAGTGCAAGAGAATGGTACAACACTGCCAGCCATATAAAAACGCGCTGTCTATGCCTAACTTGTAATACAGTATGCATACAGTCATGTATATGTGATGGACAGCTGCAATAAGCAGGTATGATACAGATACAGTACCTGTTCTGTGATATTGTTACATAAAAAGAAACTTACTGTACTGTGCGATACAATATTTCACCACAGCTTCAGGCACCATCTTCTTTTTCAGCTCCCATTGTTTGCTAATGTGCACATAATTCAATTTTAATTCAATTCCTGCCTTATTTTTCATGGAATTTAAGTGCAATCTTTTTGTATTCTAAAGTATTGTGATTTTATATGTACGTTACTTATTGTAGAGTACTGTGTGTATTATTACTTGTCTTGCCTCTCCTCTGTGACTATCAAGATAAGCTCAAATTGACTTGCATACGGTGGTCCCAGTACCAAATGCAAGTTTATATATGAAAAAACATACCTATATATAAAAAACAGTTAATCAAGAATATGTTGACATTTGGGACTTTGGTCATTGATTTTAATCAAAATATGATAAAAAGTTACTAAAACTTGTATGTTTCATCTGATTGATACTGTGGCACATTCCTCTGGATTTCCAGTTTACCCAGTAACCTGTGTCTAATGCTGCTTTGAAATCTGAGAGTGCTACTGGATATGCATTGTGCTTATTACCATGGCGATCTGCGTGTGTCTCCCCCAGGACCTGTACTATGCTTCGGTCAAGGCACTGTACACCGTGGGCTACAGCACTTCGTTGGTGTCCCTCACCACCGCCATGGTCATCCTCTGCAGGTTCAGGTAAACACCTGCGGCCCCAACAGGTGCCGTTGGCAGCGGCTGAGTCACCTCCCAGGGATGGTAGCAGTGACCGCAGCCTCTGCGGGTTTAAACACAGCCCCAGTTGCGTGTGTGAAGAGCCTGCTGTCCCTTCCCTGAGCCTGTTAGTGTTTCTCTGGGATTTTTCATTCAAAAGGCATCCAGGTGAATTGTGCGTATGTCTCGTGTGTGTGTGTGTGTGTGTGTGTGTGTGTGTGTGTGTTTGAATTTACCACATTGTGGACCAAAATCTGTTACTTTTTAGCTTGCGATGACATTTTTCAGGTCCCCACAATATTAACCTCGATTTTATAAAAATCTGTTACTGCAATGAAAAAAAATAAAAATGCCTAAAGTCTTGTATTTTGTTTGGTTACTTATGGTTAAGATTAGGGCTGGGTAGGGGTTAAGGTTGTCATTGCTGGGATTAAGGTTTGTCCTGTAGAGATAAATGGAGAGTTCCCATAAAGATATCAGTACAGGTCTGTATGTGTGTGTGTGTATGTGCGTGTGTGTGTGTGTGTGTGTGTGTGTGTGTGTGTGTGTGTGTGTGTGTGTGCGTGTGTGTGTGTGTGCGTGTGTGTGCGTGTGTGTGTGTGTGTGTGCGTGTGTGTGTGTGTGTGTGTGTGCGTGTGTGTGTGTGTGTAAGTCTGTGCGCCTGCGTGTGTGTTTGGAGCAGCTCCCTGCCAAAGATGTTTCCAGAAACTATAGTAGGTGCTGTATGCTTCCATAGGTCCCAAGGTCTCTCTATAACTGCCTGTCTTTCTGGATGCTGTTAAGTTGGACATGAATAGGTTACTACAACAGATGCATTTACCGGATGTGTATTTAATACGGTATACAGCTAGTATGGATAAAAATCCATGCATTCCTTTTTTCTGGCTTTATTGTGAATTTTTAAGGCACAGTATAGTGCAAGGCAGTCAATGAAAATGTTTGAGGCTATTTATCTGGGTAGGAAGTGTATATTTGCTCAGAAAAAGAACACAATTTAACATTAGAGTATATGCAAATTAACAGCCACATAAAAAATAGAACAGTATTTCTCCTGTTCTGCAAGAAGGTTCTGGTATTTTGATGGATGCCTAGAAGAACACTGCTTCAGTTTCCGAAACCTCTCCTCAGGGACAATAAAGCCATTCCATGTATTTGTTAAATTTTACCACCATCTCTCTTAATTTATTAACTTAATTAATTAAATAACCAAATGAGGTATTGATTAGCTAAACATGGTATGCCAGTGATCTAATAAAAAAATACATGGGTGTATTGGATGGATGCTGCAAATCCTGGGGTGACTTGGAGATTTTGAATGGCTAAGCTGACACGCTTTGACAGACTTTATCAAACAAATTTTTACACCAACATGAAGATCATTTAAACACCATTTTCTTTGACTGCCTAAGATTTTTGCACGGCAATGTATGTCTGCATCTCCTTCATAGCAGCCTGGGGTCAGAAATGCCTCATGACGCTCAAGTCGACATTCCTCAGCCAGTGCTCCTCTCACATCCATATCCTACCACAGGAAGCTGCACTGCACCAGGAACTTCATCCACATGAACCTGTTTGTCTCCTTCATCCTGCGCGCCATATCCGTGTTCATCAAGGACGGCGTACTCTACGCAGAGGAGGACAGCAACCACTGCTTTCTGCACACCGTGAGTCACGGTGACTCACAGCTTCATACGTGTCATGATGCTGATGACCGGCCACAGGAAGACCATGTAGTGATGTCAGGTCAATGATCATTAGTGAGATTTAATATGTAGACAACACTGCCCTCTTCAGGTTTTTAACAAAAATTGCAGCATTTTTGTCATTGCTGGCACCTCTCTCATAATTCCTCTGTTGATTTGCTGAGATAATGGGCAGGAATGACTCACATTTAGTCATACGTCACTGACTGAGCCCCAGCTAGCTTCATTAAGATTACCATGGTCGACCGGTGATATACCTCTCTGGTCCTAGGTGGAGTGTAAGGCAGTGATGGTGTTCTTCCACTACTGCGTCATGTCCAACTACTTCTGGCTCTTCATCGAGGGTTTGTACCTCTTCACGCTGCTGGTCGAGACCTTCTTCCCTGAGCGGACGTACTTCTATTGGTATATCATCATTGGCTGGGGTAAGACACTGGAAGCCCATCTCAGAGTCGAGAGTAACACTGAATGTGTTTGAGACGTTAAACTGCTCCATCAAAAGTCTTGGGTGTGTCTTTAATCTCTAGTTCCAGAGTACGAAACTCTGAAGCCCTAGACAGGGACCCTCAGAAAAAAAAACAGTTTGGCTCCACTTCAGAAGCTCTCCTGGGAAAGAATGGCGGATGATCACAAGGGACAGATTTTTACTTGAATAATCACACTTGCATTAGCGAAGCGTTGTTTTCTTATTTGGTGTATCTAGCCCAGTTTTCTCAAACTTTTTACGCTGTATATCACTTCAGAAAATATTAGGCTCTTCATATACCACCATTCAGACTGACACAAAAGGACATACCTTTGTGTGCCACCAGAGGGAGCTCGCGTACCACCAGTGGTACGCATACCATAGACTGAGAACCACTGACCTAGCCAACCATATGCTTAACATTATGTCTGTGTCCAGGAATGCCCACTGCCTGTGTCACTGTCTGGGCGGTGCTCCGGCTACACTTTAACGACATTGGGTGAGCAACCAGCCTGTGGGATTCGGTGTTGTGTGAGAGTTTGTGTGGGATGATTTGATTGGGCGATATGTGTCTCGCTCACCCAAACACTGGTCTCTTTTCAAATGTAGGTATTTCATTAAGCCAGTAAGGAGAGTGTTTGTGCTTGACTCCCACGCTACGTCGATAACTCACTCTACCTCTGCTGTGTTTCCCCAGCTGCTGGGACATCAACGACAATGCTGCCATCTGGTGGGTCATTAAGGGACCCGTAGTAGCATCCATTATGGTGAGTGACGGCAGGGAAAGTTTGTGACAGTGTGTGACAGTCTGTGCTTCTTCAGCCAGTCAGTAATGTATTGAATAAATAATACACCTCTTAACACGGATAGTTTGGAAGTTTTAGCACCATTATACTGTGTTTAACAGTAATATAAATAAATTTCACAAGGTTCTCAGGCAATAAACGTACTTCAGCTTCAGTGTGTGTGCTTCAGAACTGCTCTACACTATTGGACAGATGATCAGTAGGACCAGCTACTTGGCATAGGTCTACAGTCAGCAGGATTTTGTCGATAGACACAATTTTAGTGTGATTTCCTACACAAAAGATAAATGCATAACACCATATAAAAATGGCTCTTTGTAATAGGAATATTATTTGTATTTTTGCATCCGTCAGACATGTATTTAAATGAAGTGTTTTTTCCCCAAAAATTGACAAAGATACTGGGCAGCGTGTAAATGAGCGTGCAAACTGGGCAGAGTTTCCTTTATTAATGCCTGGTTTGTTCTCCAGATAAACTTTGTCCTTTTCATCGGGATCATCATCATCTTGGTTCAGAAGTTGCAGTCTCCTGACATCGGCGGCAACGAGTCCAGCATTTACCTGTGAGTGAGAGTTAATACTCACCCTCTGAGCAACCACACTGTGGTTGTCAATTAAAAACTGTGTATCCTATTTTATTTAGACTACTTCACACAAATCGGTATACTGCCCTACAAGGGCAAAACAGAGTAACTATGCTGACACTGAAAAAAAGGCTGTTCTGCCTTGGTTTTAATGTGGATTTTGTAGTTTCTGTAATATTCACACTGTTTTCTTCAAAAACGAGCAGTGTTGCACAACATATTTCTTCAGTTTTGAGGAAATGTGCAGTTACTGTGTTTTGCCATTGAGGGGCATTATAATACCGCTCAAAGGTTTTAATACACCTGCTGGAAGTCAGGTTTTGCATAATTATCTATGCTTTAAACAGAATGCACTTGTTTATTGTCAATTAATTATATGATACGCAGGGACGTCATTAAGCCTATTTTAGAGGTGTATTTATTGGCTTAAGTCGTGAATAGCTTTTTATATTATATATAATATCGTGTACAGTTCTTAATGTAACCAACATCGCTTCTCCAAATTCACATTGACAGCTATGTTTAGGGCCCGGGAAGGGGATGCACTAAACCAGTATTTCAGTTCGTTACCAACAAGTGCACGGCTTTAGTATTCGCACAGGTTACAGCGGGCAGGAATTCTGAAGAGCAGTGTAAAAGGAGAACGAAGGTATATATTGAGAAAACTTTTTAGACAAAGTGGGACATTAATGAAGCTTTACGAAACTTGATATCGTAAATAAGAAAACTATATTTTTAAGTAGCCAATACAGTAACGTTATACTGAACACATTTGGCAAAACAGACCAATAACACGGGCTTCTCATGTTACCTCAGGATGTCTAAAAATATCCTTTGCAAAATAACCCAAATTGTAACATAATAACCCAAGTCATTATAATCATAATAACAATCATTCTATCTGCACAAGACTGAAAGTGTGTTTACTAATTTCAGCAGCTAATCGAATGGCAGGTTTTATACTTCTCTAAATATTTTTTCATTCAAAAAGAACTCAGATTACAGTCCATCCGAAACCCACAAATAATTGAATAAATATATACATTACCGTTAAGTCGGCCACACAGTTTCCGCGGTGAATTTTACTTCAGAATCTTTTCACTGAATTTAAAAGCGCGGTGTGCGGTGCGTCTTTTAGTTGCTGGAAAGATCGAATCTGGCTGAAGTGCGTTCCTTTGTCATTGTAAATTGGAAAAGAAATATTTTCCCATTAATATTTATTTAAATTAACCCACTGCAAAATGTCTACTATGCATTCATTCATGGGGCTGATCCCCCCCAATTTTCAAATCCCAGAATCGCCTTTGATGATATGTATACTTAGAAGCGAACGGTATTGAGCATTCTTGTGAATATCAAAGACGGTTCAAAGTACAGTTGTTCACAAGGTGCTGTCTGAAGCAATCGATGCAGATGAGCCGGCATGTTAAGTTGGGTGATTACCAGCTGTAACGTGTAAACAAAATGTTGTTAACAGGGCTCTTTTGCGCAATCCGAGACAGATTTTTCAGTTGCGTTGAACATCGCTTTGGTAGTCCTTACGTTTTGTTTTGTATATTGTAGACTGTATATTCTATTTTTGAGATATGATGTACAACATAATTTCAGAAGATTGAGTTACCAGCAAGCTTTCGGCTGGTACTGTATATATCATTCAATTCCCAAAAGCACTTCTCAGATGTTTTTATACGAGCATAATGTCTGTGCAATATGTAGTCATAGCTGAAACTCTCGATGCATAGCTGGCCGCTTGACTGTTGCCATGGCGCCCCGGAGTAGCCCTCCTGAACGTGTCTTGTGATCCATAGGCGGCTGGCCCGCTCCACTCTCCTGCTCATCCCCCTGTTCGGGATCCACTACACAGTGTTCGCCTTCTCGCCCGAGGACGTCAGCAAGAGGGAACGCCTAGTCTTCGAGCTGGGCCTCGGATCTTTCCAGGTGCGTGCAGAAATTCAGAAAGCCAGTAGGTGGTACTGCGCACATCTTTTCAAATTGTCCCATGTGTACCTCCGCGGTGCAGTGTTGTATCACCTTTGGCCATTAGGTGCCGCTGTGCTGAAATGGTGTTTTTGATCTTATGGAAACACAATTCCCTGCTCATCCATCAAATGCTCTCAAATGTCTAAATATAAGACTTGGCTAGCATGCGGAAGCTAATCGGGTCTCTAATTTCCCTTCCATCTGTATGCCTGCAGGGATTCGTGGTGGCTGTGCTGTACTGCTTCCTCAATGGGGAGGTGAGTCCAAGTCAGTGCTCCTCCTTCCATTAAGGGGACTCCTCCTTAACCGAAAAATCACCCAACATATAACCCTAAGAAGAGTGTTCTCCATGTCAATGTAAATAAACTGCAGCCTGTTGCCCCTTCACCAGCAGACATATACATTCCCTAACCATCTTATCAGATCTGAAAAATAAAATAACAATCTCCAGTCAATTTCCATGGAGTTATAACAGCGCCACCTAGCATCAGTCTACTTTTTATTTCTGAATGAATTATGCAAATGAGCTACAGGCCATGGTTTCTATCAGGGCCAACACATCTTTGCTCCAGACAAGGCATGGTGCTTTCAGGTGGGGTGGGGGGTAACCGCGTCAGATTCCTAATGAAAGGATGACCTCCAGATGCCCTGACAGATTTGTCCAGTCATGTGCGACTTCGTCAGGTGTGTGCTCTGTGGTTGTGGTGGTCGGCAGTTGTCTTTAAAAGGTCAGAGGTCAGGCCAGCTCAGCTCCTCTGTTTATTTCAGGCAGCGGTCGGTTTTGCCAGTGACGCTGTCATCATAGTCCAGAAAATTCTAGAGTAGCATAGATGAAGAGAGGGGGAGAAATCGCGACACCTTTGCAGCTCGGTACATTAAAAAATGACCTTTTCAAGTTTCTCCCTAAAGGTGCAATCGGAGATGAAGAGGAAATGGCGAAGCTGGACGGTGAACCGGTACTTTGCTGTGGACCTGAAGCACCGGCACCCGTCGCTGGCGAGCAGTGGGGTCAACGGGGGGACGCAGCTGTCCATCCTGAGCAAGAGCAGCTCGCAGATCCGCATGTCCAGCCTGCAGGCGGAGACGCCGGCCACCTGAGCGCCTAAGAGCGGCCCTTGGAGCCACGCTCGCCGACACACGCACACACACTCTGACCTGCCATCCCAAAAACCAGCAAACCCCATTCAAAACCTGCCCGAATCCACCACACACCCAAGAGCGGCCGACACAGAGTCCCACTTTCCTACCTTCACCACGACCCGGCAGCTATCGCCCTAGTGGTCACCATCAAAATATATCGGCATTGCCAGAAAAGGGACAGTGATATTGCTTTGAGAAAAATGCACTGGAAATGCCAAATGTTCACTTTCTTGTACATAGTAAACGACGAGTGAAATGTCCCTTCTCATTCTCATTCTTCCTGGACTGAATCAAAATGCAGGAAACTGCGAGTTGACCATTGGCCATAGACCACTTCACCAGAGGGACCACGGGACAGGTCAGGGCGTCTGATGCTCGGCCCAGGTTGAGTGATGCTCATCAGCTCTTCGGCGGCAGAGCCTGGCCACTGACATGTATCTGTACATAAAATTAACGTTGATCCCCGGAAGGAAACGACACATGGTTGTCATTGAGGAAGCAGCCAGCCACTCAGAAAGGCATGGTTCAGTCAGACATGTAAATACCCACCTGCCATGTTCACCTCGGTAACAGGACCTGGTTCACTGCGATGCGGATACGCCTTGCAGTACTGCATGCGTTAATGCATCTGGAATACCAGTGGCCTGCCATATTACTGGATTGTCGTCCTTAGCGCCCCCTTCTCCGGGTTTCAATCCGGGGTTTGGAAAAGCAGACAAATCAAAGATCTATGGAAAATATGACCATAAAGTATCGCTATGGTTCTGGGGGCTACCTAGCTTCACTCTGTCACTGACTTGGATGGAAGTTGCTAGAGTTTTCCGTGTGGTTGCACCACCTGGATGGAGTGGTACCATTACCTCTTCGATGACACGTGCAAGAATGAGGTCATGTGTGGGAGAAAGAATTACTCCTTCGTAATCTTCCTGCCATCACTGGTCCTACAAAGGAAGTTAATAAAGACTAAGGAAACCAGCATGGGACAGATTTATGCAGTATCATCAGAGCCATGACATTGCAGGAGGTCGGACAGTGTCAGTTCATGAAAGATTAGGTTTATTAACAGTGACTAAAATTAGGAAAGATCAGTTTAGTCCTAGAAAAAAATTAATTTAAATTTCTAAATGGAGGATGATTTGATGAATTACAAAATATCCCCGATGGCAGCAGAATTTTTATGTACTTCTGCGCTGGTTATGAAGTGGAAAATCTGGAGAAATTTTTCGTTTATTCAGAATACTTTTCTTAATACAGAGTATTCAGTTTTATATGTTAAAAATTCCCCTGAGGCTTAACAATGTCAAAATGTTAAAAAAAAAAACACTGAAAGATCCCCAGCTACGAAGAGTGCATTGTCTCAAAAGCCTTACTACAGCAGAATGCCTACAGCATTTAACAGCCACCAGTACTGAAAATGTCAGTAACTTCTGTGTTTCTCAGAATAACCTGTTTAGTCTTCTTAAATGTTGTGTGTATTTGGTACTGTGATTGTTTAAAAATTTCACTGATATAAGATCCTTGTGCTGTTATTTTAAGTCCGGAGCCCAACCTATAGAGCTCATATAAAGGTTATATAAAGTTTATATAAAAATCAATACTTGGAATTGTGGGATTTCAATCAAGCTGTAAGCTGCAAATGTAACAATATTTTGGGCTGTTCAGTTGATTTGTGGAAAATATATATGTGTGTGCTTTACACTAATATATCCTGTCATGCCTCAAATGGATTAGATTTACACCAAACAAGGCAGTAAATTTTTACTTTGTTTCTTCCAGTTATAAGATTAAACTTTTAGACAATTTATACTTCATGATAAGCATGTTACATTGCTCAGTATACTCATTCCATCTTCAGAAGTGCCTTTTTAACCACATAACAGCTGAATTATCCTACAAAGAGAACACCTGCTTCTCTTTCAGACAGCCTCAATGATCTGGAATGCAAAGTGCTTTTTATCGGAGCGTGTCAGTAATTTAAATAACAGCAGCTAATCATCCCTTTAGATGAGACACTTTCTCTCTCCAGATGCCATAACCTGTGGCCACAAGAAGCACTTAAAAAAAACCATTACTGGAATATTCTAGAAAAACAGTGCAACATCAAAAGGAATCCCACAATGTCCACTTTCACCTTAATATCCTGTTGTGACCTCAACGATTCAAAATAATTTAGTCTTGAATTTACTTTTTTATTTGATATATAATAGAGTCAAATGCAAATATTTAGAAAAGGAGTATAAAATAGATTATTTTCAATCTGATTTTGTAATACCGCAGTGATATTGTTTCTTCTGATGGAGTATAAGCTAATGTAGATTTCAGCAACAGTTTACAGCATCAAATAGCAGAATAAATTATCACCCTGTGTTGCTGGTGAGTCCCAGACCTCTCTATGTGGCATCATTAGGTTTCCCAAAGAACTCAATGAGCCAATTAACAAAACAAAGCAATCCCCATCTCACATGTTATGCATTTTTTTCCTCCATATCAAAATTCACCTGAGCCATCTACTGCCCCCTAGTGGCTGCCAACTCCTAAGACGCTTGTGGCCCGTTTTGTTGCTGTGCTGACAAAAAACGTGTTCAATACTTAGTGAATGACAAGAGCCTTAAATATTCTCTCCCTGCTGAGGTCAACGCATTCGACAGGATAGGTCGCTTCAGCCAGTACAATGGTGGTTTGTTTCCGTAACTCTTTGTCACAATACCTGCTGAGGTTGGTTAAAATTTTCATCTTTCTGTACTTTTATATTATCGTCTACAGTGCCAGTGGGTAGCATGATGTACAGCCCAGTGCCCGTGTGGTAAATCCGTGCCCTATAGCCACCTCTCTGTTCTTTATCTGCATGCTTACTTGTTTTTTTTGTGTAACATGAAATAAGGTGCCAATAAGTATTTTTGACAAGGGAACCAGAAGAGATCATTTAAAATGTTGTCTAGGACCGGGGGAAGTGTTTGACAAACTCTTGACATCAGAAGTCTATTTGGCTCCCAACCCAGACCGATCGCATCACCCAGTGAATGGGGACATCGATTTAAATCCCTAAAATTTGCCAGAAAAAGAGATGGATTTTAGGAATGGTGTCCTTTTTTATGTGAGTTTATAACCAGGGAATACAGGTGAAACACAAACATCTCGACATTCTCCCTGCAATTGGTGTGGCGTCTCTGGGTTGGCATGGCAACAGTATCATCGCGCAGGTTGGGAATCGGTTAAGTTCATGCTTAGGCATGTGCGGAGAGTGTCTTAGAAATTGAGCTCATAGGGAGAGGGATATTTCATATTATGTCAGAAAAATATCAGGATTTTAGTGTAATACTTTTCCAAATTTATGACCTGTGAATGTGCTGAGCATGTTATTCAGCATTTATGTATAATATTGTTTGACTTTTCCTAGAGGAATTAGGAACCGGCTATACCACAGCTAATATATGTATCGTAAACCAAGGCAGGTCAAGGTGTGAGGCCGCCAGCTGGGCAAGCATTTCAACTTCAGCGAGTCCTGACACAGAGGGTTTTTGTGTTACTGTTTTCAGTCTCTTCTCCTCCTTAAACCCAAGGGGCTTATTTTAGACGTGACCTGGTTATCTCCTGGGGGAGGGGGGGGAGGAATGGTGAAGACGGGTGCGGGAGGGATTATGCACCAAAAGTCTCTCTCCCACAGCATGGCAGAAATTGGGCAAACGGAGTATTACATATGAATCATATTTCATATTTAAACTATGAGCTAATCCAGTCTCGCATCTTTAGTAGAGTCAGTCAGAGGGTGTTTTTATAGTTATATAAATATATGACTGTATCTGAGGCAGGAAGGTGGTTCAGTGGGAGCCTCACACCTCCAGTGCTGGGACTATGATTCTTCCCTTGTGTGTGTGAGAGAGTATTCTGTCTGCGCTGTATCACAGGGGTACCACTAGAGATTTTGGGCCCCATGAAAGCATATCATATTTGGCTCCCAACCCAGACCAATCCAATTACGTTGCAAATGTGATAGGGCCCCTGTCACTCAAGCACCCTTGGAACAGTCTGAATTTACCCTCTCCTCCCCTTTACAGCATCCTGATTACATTACTTAGGAGTTTCCCAGTGTTTGCAAATCATGAGCATTGAAAGATATAACTGTACTGAAATAAGCATAGACCCCCTGCCAGGGAAGAAAAAGATTGACATATACATGAAAAATGTAGGGAGAATAGTTTGGTTCACGTGAAGTTACATGGGATAAGTTAAACAACATATCAGTTGTCATTTGTGAGCTTTTTTTAATGTTTATATGTTATTCTGCAATATAAGCTACAGTCTGCATCCATTCCTGGGAGTTTCCGGTGCAGTGTCATGGAAACTCATGTGTAAATAAGACTGGGGTCAGAGCTATGCTGATGAAGGTCAAAGGTCATGTCCACTCTTTTGCTTGTTTGGTTGTTCGCTGTTTTTTTGTTTTTTTAGATTGACCACATTGTTTAAATGTCTGTTTTCTTTCAGTGTACATATATCAGATGAATTTTGTACACAGTTGAAATATTGACTTTTAATTGCATTAAATGTTTTTTTGACAGTGGGTTACTTGCGATTGCTGTGCGTTTGAGTAATATCACTAGCTGAAATGGAGAAAAACCAGAGAACACATCACTGGATAGAGGACAAACCAATGTGAATGCAAAGGAAATCATGTTTACAAAAAACAATACAGATGGTAATATCCAAACAATTTAAGCATTTTTCTATAAATTCTGAAAAAAGTTGACAATACATGGATCGATGTTTAAATACCTATAAACCATGAAATGGCTCATTTTACCTGAATAAAATTACGACTATTAGCAGTATATTTAGAAGCTAAACATCTGCATAGCTGTTTAGAGCGCAAGCCGTCTTCTTCCAGCGTGATGGTCCAGAGTGCCTAGCAGCCAGAACATCAGGTGAAGCAGGAAATGGTGTCCAAAAATAGACAATTCCGTGACCCTCCAGCGGGGGGGGGGGGGAGCGGTCTTTTCTGTACCTCTGTGAACAGGAGACAGTCCAACCCCCTCTCCCCCCATCCTCTGGATCCAGAGGGAGAACCCCCCCAAACAGCAGTAATCTGAACTATTGTTCTACCATTCAATAGCTATCAGTCTTCATACTCTTTATTATTACAAATTATAAGATCACATGATTAGGTTAAACACATCGATATTCTCAACTAGGACAACCACGCTCACAACTGTATCCCGAACATGATGCACATTTGTGTGTTTTACCCTTAACATATAAGCATTTACCACATTCACTAAGCAGCAGCTTTATTATAATAGTTTCAGCTTATGGCTTGACGGAATAAATGTCGTAACATGAAGCTTTTCACCTGTATTATTCCATTAAAAATATATATTCACATTTAACCTCTGACACAACAGACAATACACAGATGGACAAGCTAAAGGGCTGATTTCCAATAGATATTAATTTGGCATTTTTTCTGTTCATATAAACTATTTACAGCACATCACATAAACATGTGATATGTATTTAAAACAATAAACTTTACAGTTTAGTGCTCCAGGTTTATACATTTTTAAAAAGTCTTTTAAAAAATCCCTAAATCTTAAAATATTCTTTATCTTAAAAAACAAAATCAAAAGGTGACTTTTTTTCTTTACGATGGGAATCATCATATAAGAAAATATGAATATAGCAGATGAGACTAGGTGCTTTATTATATTGTATTGAAAATGTGTGACATTGCTCCATGAAATGCCTAATAAAAGTAAACAGAATTATCTTAAATGATAAAGTGTTACAAAAGTGTCACTGATGACAATGATAGCTGTAAAAATGACAGCGTGCTGAGCAAAGGCAGCATATTCATAATTATAAAAGTCAAACTGTTGAGCACAATGTTGTTCTTAAGAACAAACATATTATTTCCCTGCTTTTCAATATGTGCTTTTAAACATTTAATACTGTTTTTTGTGTTATGGATTGATGTCTATTAATACCTTCACCGTTAAATGACAAATGAAAACATCATTGATTTACACTCACAATAAAACTATTGATTAATACAACATGGATTAAATGAAACTCTAATATTCATTTTCCTATTATGTGGTATTAGCAGTATATATCTATATTACATTTCCTGATGTATTACTGACAGTTTTCATATACCATATTTTCGTTTCAGTCATTACCTAATATCTGTAATATGTAATTTAAAAAATCCATAATTTAATATGTCTTATTTTATTTAAAAATACCTAGCATTTAAACCTGCTTCTTGTCACTAGGAGCCTCTAAGTCACATGACCTTTCAGTCCAGTCTCTTATTAAAATCTAAGGATAGCAGATTAACAGATTATTTTTCAGATTTTCCTCTGTTATAACCAAAACTCCCTTTCAGCATCACCAAGTCTACAGATGTAGACATGTATATCTGGGATTTATCTAGGTTTATGTTCATTGTTGGGTACCTCAGCAGTGACATCAGCAGTGACATCACTGATGAAATCTGCAATGATGCTAACAATGACACTTCTGGTTCTACCTGATCTCATGAGAAAACAATTTACAGAACTTAAACATAGATGTACATCATTTACATTCACTACTGACCCCACCTCCAAAACATATGAATTTTCATGGCAATGAACTTTGAAGGTTCGTGTTTTTTTCTCTCAACTGGCACATATGACACACATTTATCGTGCCTGTGCGGACTGTAATGTACAATTCAAACTTCACTCCTGAAATGTCTTACTTCTGGGATCGCATAACCAGGCTGCCCCCTCAGAATTAAGCACAACAGGATACAATTTTGCATCATCGTGTTACCTGTGATTTTAAAAATCATTCATTGTATTCATGTTTTTGGGATCACTTCGAGTACAAAGTGAATTTACAAGGGATGCTCATAAAAACAAAGGGGCAGGGGCAATTCTAGGATTTTCTAAGGTGGGGGGCGTATGAGGTGCAAAGGGATTCTTCTCTTTGGATGCTGACTGCAAACTCACATTCATGCTAACAGACAGCAAACATTTAGTAAAAGTGCCTCTGTCAGTATTTGCCCCTGCATGGGACAGCCAGGGGGCAGGGGGTTCTGGATCAGGCTCTCAGATGGACGAGACGCTGTTCTGACCCTCGAAGGACAGCAGCTCCTTGGGGTTGGCCTTCTCCAGCACGGAGATCTGCGTGACGGTGCTGCTCTCCGCGAACAGTGTCCGCCGTCTCTTGGCAAAGCTCAGGTAGCCCTGACTCTGCCACTTGCACAGCCGCTTCTTCAGCTCGGCCTGCACCTGCAGCCGTTGGGAGAAACGTTCCCTCAAAGTTCAGACTTAGTTATGTCCTTCTTAACTTCAGACCGGTTATGTCCTCGCAATGTTCTTGCTACATTCACACAACATTAATGCAATGTTCTCACAATGTTTACACAATGTTCTCAAACGTCCATGCAATGTTCACGCAACGTCCTTGCAATGTTCATGCAAGGATCTCTATGTTTACACAATCATCTAAAAATGTCCACTCAACGTTCATGTAACGTTCTCAGAAAATTTACACCAGAGGTGGAAAGTTCAGGTCCAGAAAATCAAAATCCTGACGAAGATTTTGTTTCCACCAAGCAATTGAGCATAAAGAGTCAGTCACAAAGTACTCAGCTGGTTGGTTGAAACAAAATCTTGGTCTGGATTTTTACTTTCTGGACATGAACTATCCACCTCTGGTTCACACAATGTTCTCAAATGTCCATGCAACGTTTACGCAACATCCTTGCAATGTTCATGCAAGGATCTTGCAATGTCTACACAATGTCTGCATAACGTTTTGCTCAGAAATGTGATAATCTGTAACACGTGGGTGAAGGTGGACAGTCTATCTTATGGCTGAAAAATCCACTTTTTAATCAATGCATGTCATTTTTATCTTAGGCTTCAGGTTAGGGGTTAGAGTTAGGGCTACATTGGGGAGTGGGATCAGACACCACAGACTGGGCACGTGAGGTTGGCAAAAAAACAGGCCCAGGCCTCCACATGTCTCAGATTTATAAATGGGGTCCAAACATTCTCAGAAATGCTTTTTGGGATGTTACTGATCCCCTGCCTTCCTTGTAGCTTGTGTTGCTGTCCCGTCAGGTGTCATCACCCAGAATTTTTCTGGGCTGCCTCTCAGAGACTCCCTGAGTTGCCCGACGCATGTCACATATTCATGGTGTGTGTGCAGGTGAGAGAGACTTACCTCTCCATTTAGGAAGCAGTACAGCAGAGCCACGACAAAACCCTGAAAGGCAGAGAGACGCATATATATATAACATACATATATGGCATGCTAACACAAGAAATGTAACATCTCTGTTAAGGGTACTGCATGATTATCAGGAACGAATGTAGGATATTTTTAAGGTGCGGGAGCATAAAGAGGGGCCAGAATTTATACAGAGGTGCCAGTGTTATCATTAGCAAATGATGTGTTTTGAATCAGTGAATAGCAAGGGAGTGGGCACATCAGCTGTCAGCTGGGGGCAGTGTCCCCTGGGGATCATTCAGGATAGGGGAAGATATCCCCTCTTCGCTCATGACCTTATCCATTTTAATTTTTGTGGATACCCACATTCCCTCCAGGTCTTGTTGATGGATTGGATCCTGGTCCTCCCATCCCAAAATCACCCCCTACCTGGAAGGAGCCAAGCCCCAGTTCAATGTAGAGCCTGGCCGCCTCCCCGGTGTTCTCAGGCAGGAAGGCGAACACGGTGTAGTGCGTGCCGAACAGCGGGATGAGGAACAGCGTTGACTTCGCCAGCCTCCTGCCAGTGGAGAATGAGACGTGGTCACACTGCCACTATATCACCTAGGAAACACTGAATTCTAACTGGGCTGGATTAACCAAAACATTTAATTAAATGCAGCTGGAAAGCCAGTGTGAGTGGGGGCTTCACTTTCATGTGAGATTTCATATGACAATAATAATAAAATTGATAATGGGGATTATTTGGGAATAGATGTTCCCACTTTACAGCAGGGCAGCCTGAATAAATGTATCTTTATGCTGAATACATCTGTTTCATTTATTCTCTGAGAGGATTGGAGGAGTGGCCCGGATATTGGAAACATAAATTCCCATAATTTGACACTGGCAGGGGTGCTGAGATCAGTGCTGGGGAGATATGGGGAAGTGATTTCGGACACTGGGCAGTGATCTGTGTGCCCCTTGCAATGTCTCGGTATAACATTATTGATTTAGTTGGTACAGCTTTTATTTCTTTATTTTATATATAAATTTTTGTATAAATGGTAGGACTGGCATCCTGTCCAGGCTGGACTCCTGCGTTTTGCCCTTTGCTGCCTGGGATTAGCTCCAGGGCCCCCTGCCATAACCCTGACCGGGATAAATGGTTAGAAAACGGATGGATTGATGAGTGAATGCATGGATGTGTACGGTTAATGCTGTTTTGTTTGACTGTTTCTGTTATATAGTTTTCATTTGCTTCTCCTCACTTCCTAGCTTGCAGTCTCATGTGACTCTAGAAGCACCTTCTGCTATGTTCTGGGAGGAGATGTGTCTGAGTGGGGCTTTACTCACACGCCTGCCCGCGTTACATATATACACTTGTGTTGCCCGTTTGGTTTATATGCTCCATAAACCACCATAAACAACAAAAAGAATTAATTAAAATGGAGGAAATGATGAATTTTCCCGAGAGCTCAGCTCACCCTGTATAACGAATAAGCACATTGCTGAAGAAGGCAGTGGGCTAAATGTATTTGGTTGGCGAAATAATTAATCTAACCACATGTGGGAGAGACAACATGGTTTGCAGTGCTGTATGGGCATCAGACCCCCAAGCCTGCCCTTCCTGTCATTAAAGGAGAGCTGTACACCAGCATCTGCATCTCCAGTCCCATATTTGGCTGGCCCAGTTGCCATTCAGTTATGGACTGCTCTGCAGGTGTTTCTGTCCATGCCAGAAGGACTTAGATCTTCCTGATTCTGCCCCAATGCCCAAAATCTGTCCACTGGGGGACCACTGGCTAATCAGCCTAACTTAAAGGGTAGTGCATTGACCTCAGTATTCAGTCAATGGTGAAGCAAGCAGGAAGTTACATGACAAGACGGCAACCCAACTTTGACCCAAGAGCCCCTCGATCTGGTGTGCCTTGGACTGGCAGATGAAGTATCATACTTTGTAAACATAAGACTACGAGGCATTGATTTTACCCATTTACAGTCGTTTTACACTAAAGAAGCACGATGAATATCCCTGTGTAAACAGCCACTACTGGGGCCAAATGAGTTGTCCATCCCAGGCAGACTCACGTAAAATGGCTTGTGTCGTTGCCTCCCACGCTGGGCGACTTGAGCTTCTGCACCAGGATGCGAATCACATTGATGAAGATAATGAAGTTGACCTGCACAGGGGACATATTCTGGTTTGGTTACCAAGACAGTCACCCGCTGGAAAAGGCTGTGTAGGAAAGTCTACACGGCCCGGTCACCACAACCTTGGACTGGAGCCACCGCACTCACCAGTAACGACACTGTTATCGGACCCTTGATGATCCACCAGAATGCCGCGTAGTCATTATCATCCCAACATCTGTCAAGCAAATAAATTAATTAATAAGCAGGAGTTAATGCATCAGGTTTGTGTGCAAATTAATTGAAAGGCAATCAAAACTCATACTGTTTTATCAAAAGGATCTTCAATCCAACAGGATTTAAGTGTACTAAGGAATAACACTGCCCTGCTTTCTGTCTCACAACCACACTGACTGCTTAGAAATGAAATGCTGCTATACAGCTAAGCCATCCTAGAGCAAACACTGTAAGTCTGAGTCGTTTATGAACTGCTATAAATACAGTAAAATTGCACGCAAACAGGAAACGATCCTTTCAATTGTGCATATTCTGCACACACACAATTGTTCTTCTGCCAAACAGTTAATAAGTTACTGTTCTGAGCTTTTCCAGCTATGCGGAATCACTGAAGCAGGGGCATTTTTAGACTGTGTGCCCTTCACCCTGCTCACGAGATGCTAGTGGACAGATGTCTGCAAGAGATGTCTAAAGCAGTACTTCCCAAACTAGGGTACAAGTCCTCCCCCCAGGGGTATTCAAAGTCATGCTTGGGGGCATGCCAAAAATTCTGAGATTTAAATTAAAACATGAATGAAAACCATGAAGTCCCACTTTCTCATTGGCATTTCCTTGTTTGTCCACTAGAACATGTAGGCAACAGAGGTCAAACTGATGAAGTTCACAGGATTTTTTTGACCATTACTGATGCATGGAATTGAGTGTGCAATAGAAGTAGTTAATTGGTGCAATTGTGGCTGCAGACAGGGGCGGTTCCAGGGAAAGGGAAGATGCGGGGATTATGCAGGGCACCCAGTCAATAAGACAGAGTTCGTGATTTAAAAGTATAAAATTCTAACCGTCCACTATGTTGAGAATACATTAGTTCCATGTCCATCGTGACTCTGAATTTGGTGTTTCATGACAACTGGACCATGTTATAGACAACATATAGACTACATACAACAAATAAAACATGGCCAAAAAAATATTTGCTAAAAATGCTATAATGCTAAAAAATATTTGGGACTTAAGCTTCACTAGCCCAACCATGGCGCTGCCGCCACTAGCTGTAGATGTGAACAAATGGTTCAAAAGAACTCGGCCAATGACTGACAAGGGAAAATTGATCAGCGTCATTAAATCCACCACCAGTAGTACCAATATTAAGGTTTCCACAGACTCTGTGGATGACAGTACCTTGGAAATATCAGTAGCTAGAACTAGTACAGACTCTTTGGCTAGCCAAGACAGCACACACAGTGAAGCCAGAGCAACACAAAACCAACAAAAAGCCAACAGAAACCAAGGCAACCTCACTCAATAGCAAAGCATCAAGCGGACAAGAAGGTACCGTGAAAGAGGTGCAAATAAAACGAGAATGATATTACAGCAGGGTTCACATATATTTGGAGAGAAGAATTTCAATGAGTACGTTAATGTGCATATTTAAATTAATATGTGGGATTGACCGCACAAAACTAACCGTCACATACTGTGCTGTGTATATTGTCTGTAAATTTGTGCGTTTGTATATGCGTAGAGCTAGAGGGGGTATGCAGCAGTGGGTTGAATATCTATGGGGGTACATGACTGTGAAAAGTTTGGAAACCACTGGTCTAAAGAAATCTGCTGTTTCTTACCCTCTGTTGTCATAGAAGTTCCTTGTCAGTACCCATATGGTCAGAACCATTGTTGGAAGACCTGCAGGAAAATCCCTCTCTGTCATTGATTTTTGGAGAACTAGAAGAGCATCAACATTAGGTTACCTGTATAAAAAGAACTTGACAGTAACTGCTAAGTCCATACAGGAAGCTGTCACCTACCCCAGCCAATCAGGATGTACCACCAGAAGTACTTTCTCTGCGACACGAAGGTGAGAGCCAGCAGAGTTTGCAGGTACATCCCCTCCACCAGCAGCCAGAAGTAATTGGCCAGGATGCTGAATTGGAAGAAGGCCACGGCAGACTTGCAGGCAGTCTGTCGGGGTGGATGGAATCCATGTTTGATTACCACTTAGACACCTTTATCTGGTTTTTGATTAACAAGTCCAGGGGTATTGAGCAGTCAAGTGGATCCTATGACTCTCATGACTTCAGCTCCTCTCCTCCATCATTTGATGTCTTTATCCATCAATCCATCCATCCATCCATCTTCTAACTGCTTATCTTGGATGGGGTCACAGTGAACTTTTTCCACATGGGGAATAATTGTTGCTACCCCTGTCTGCTTTTAGTCTTTTTGTAATGTATGAATGTTATGTCATATTAGTGTCTCATAATTTTTAGGGGACCCCCAAGAGTCATTAGTCGCTTGTTTTTGAATATTTTGAGCAGAATATGGATTTGTTTATGGGCTGGTAGACAGTCCAATGTTCTCCACATATATCAGGTAGGAAGACAGTAGTTAACCAACAACACTGATGATGTGAGTTTTGGCTAAAAGTCCTTTTGAACAAGAGCATCCACCCAGCACCAGGTACGACATGGCGCGAGCAGTCGAGCGGCCCATCATGGTTGATGTTTGTCTCCCTGATGGCCCTGCTTCTGCTGCAACAGCCTCAGGTTTTCCAGGTTCTCCAGCTGGGATCAGCTGACCTTCACAGGTGTTTTTGCAGGAAAAATGTAAAGAGTTTCACTGGATGAGCTCAACCCAGGTCTGCTTGTACGAGGACGTGCAATAGTAAATAAGAATTACAGACATTACCCAGTGCATGATGGGAAACTAACCCTTCTTATCACATTAAACCTCAGAGCTGAACCTTCAAAGACAAATATGGCTGTCTTCAGGCATAGGCAAACTGATGCTCCCTGCTAAAGCCTCCACTAATCCAACTTTTCTGCCATGTCTCCTTTTCAACACCGCTAAAGACATTCTTTATTTTTCCCAGCCTTATTTAATCTTTCAATCTATTGTCTGTTTGGATTTACTTTCTAAAAATACAGCCTCACGAGCCAGATGGGGCTGTTCGCCTTCGTCCCCCTGCTGACGTCTCTTCGTCACACAGTGCCATCTGTGAGCAGTAATCTCGGGACGCCAGTGGCTCTGTACAGCCGGCACCATGCTCCTTCACAGCTTCTCAGAGGTATATACAGGGGTGGTGACAAAAAGGCACCACCCCCAGCTCGAAACTGATCGGCCACCTATGTGCTCCTTCCACTGTCACTCACAGATTCAAAACATATTATTGACCAATGATATGGCTGCGCACACTGTATGAATTATGGCCCCTCTTATGCCCCCTACCTTAAAAAAAATCCTAGAATTGCCCCTGCAGCATCTTCCCTTTGCAGTCAGGATAAATATAAAGGTTTATTTAAATGCAGTTATGGCCTTTTCCTACTGTGACTCAAATATGTCAGGTTGTGTGCCATGAAGGGTCGAACAAATCCTGGAAAACACAAGCAGGCCTGTGACAAGTTCAACAATCTCTCGAATCATGGTCAGCACAGGGGGGAGGAAGATCTGTTTACATATTTCCATACGTTTGTGGTGGATATTTATAACTCCAGCTGTGGTTGTTCTCATCTGCCATGATAAACTTCCCAGAGCCTTCGGGGGGGTGGTGGTACACAGTAGGGGAACAGGCAAATCTACAAAGATATCAAGGGATTCGCAGTCGCAGCTTTGATACCTGCGATTGTAGCTTTTGTTTTCTAAGAAATATGGTTCAATCCCACTCACTGCTTCTTTCTGCGTTTGATGAAGCTCGAGTTTCAATTTAAGCTCTGAGTTTTTATCCAGAATTATGGAATTCTCTGTACGCTTTATATAATGGAACCAGTTAGTCACACCCAGAGGGTCACGTGACCCACGCCTGTAAGAGCCCTCATCATACCCTGCTATTCAGCTTAGCTCACCGTGGACACAAAGCAGTGGTCGAGGGTCTCATCGGCGAAGAGCACGCTATCCTTTATGAAGACAGCGCTGGCCCGCAGGATGAAAGAGGCAAACAGGTTCATGTGGATGTAGTTCCTGGTGCAGTGGAACTTCCTGTGGGCAGTAACATAGTCAAGAATTGTACTATCTATCTGATCTATCCATCTGATACTGGGGGCCATACAGTTCTCCTATACCCCAAGGATGCTACGGGTAGGATCTATTGACGCAGGGGTGTGGGAACTGGGAGGGGCCTGTACCCCGAATATTTAATTTGGATTTATTAATCCCCTCAATATATAGAACTTTGTATTAAAATAATTAAGTTCTGTCCCCCCCATTTATCAAACTCTCTCTGTCCCCATTGCATTTATGCATCCATCAAACCATGGATTGGACTTGAGTGGTTTAAACTGTCCTTCAGCCCCACCTGATTCATGGCTATTTTATAATCCCATATCATAGTAAATGTGATAATAGCTCAGCAGATCTCCCAGATTCTGCCTCCAGGGAGTCTGACGTCTTCAGAGCCAGGAAGCCATTTTTAAAGGATCTGGACAGACATTCCACCAAGCATGTCCCCTGCCTACTGCCTTGCGACTGACTGCAGGATCCCTGAGAGCGCCCACCACATACAGTGTTATACAAAAAGCATGGACGGATGCCTGAAGTTTGTTAGATAACTCAAAAAAATCATTCTGGAATTATTTCAGGGAATCACTACCGATGACCTGAAGTTGCTTTATACAACTGTGTGTGTGTGTGTGTGTGTGTCTATATACACTCACCTAAAGGATTATTAGGAACACCATACTAATACGGTGTTTGACCCCCTTTCGCCTTCAGAACTG
>JAAGVU020000078.1:17915359-17927231 GCA_011763525.2 Mormyrus iriodes | reverse complement strand
TCCTGTCACAAAGCTCTAAAAATATATTTAGTTTCTAACTATATATATTTGAAAAATAGACCGTTCAAGGTTTCTGCTGGGTTTTTTTTATGTTCCTATGATAAAAACTCGCTGAGTTTTTTAAACGGATAGAAGCGATTTCTGTTTTATCCCACGGGCGGGATAGCCGACTCCAGAGGGTTAATGGGTCAGCTTACTACTGTAAGATGGATCTACTACTTTTGGGTGAAAGACGAGGGCTACTGAGCAACAGCAGTCTTCAATGTCTGGTTGTCTATAAGGGAACCCTCATTGGGGGCATCTTACCTGATCGCATTGTCTGGTTTTGGGCCTCCTGCCTCTGTGTTTGCAGGCACTGCTCCTGGGCCTTGGCCAGCTGTGATATTATAGCACAGTCTGGGTGGATGGCATCCACCTACAAAGGGGGAATATAAGGTCAATGGTCACCTTTCTGAGTGATAAGGTGGCATCGCGACCGGTTTCAGAATTACCTGGTTACAGTTCCAGACATGGCTTTGTGGGGGCGGAGCCGAACTTGTCTCAGTTGCCCGGGTTCAAACATTTTCGAATAAAGATTCTCAAGTCAGACCATTTTACTAAAACTCTTAATGAGCTATAAGACCAGTAGGTCACTTTGGCTAAAGTCCTATATTCGCCAGTTTGACACGCTAACACAATTAGCCACGATATTACAGTGAAAAATCACTTATGGCACTAAAGGAATTCTAACACAAATAAAATACTTCAAAAGCACCAGAGCACTCAGCTGTAAACCCTGAGCAAAGATTTTACCCCTGAATTTGAAATTTAGGGGAAAGTTGTTTCTCTGCACCAGCAGTATAGGAAACTATATCACAACCATGCTTTGATCAGGCTGATGGGCACCTTGAATTTACATGCTTCCACCTGCGTCTGTAGCCTTCATCCCATGTCACATGACCTGCTATCACATGACCTGCTATCACATGACCTGCCCATCCATTGTTGTCAGCTAGTCTTTGATATGCATTTGTCTCATATCCATTCATCCTGAATAGGTACATTAACATATAATACAGTAAAGTGTCACGGTAATCCAGCACTGATCTGTTCTTATTGACCATCATATCATGTCACCTGCTAAAAACTTTCAATCTTCCTGTAACTGCTTATCCAGAATACACAGAATATCTTTTCATTCTCAAACAGGTTTCTCTCTAAGATATATTTCCCTATCAAGCCAGAAATGGACAAATCGGTTCCTTAGAAATATAGCTTTCTAATGCACTACGTCAACCGATGTGAAGTGTGCGTGCTTACTCAGAGATGCTTCACGCTATCAGCTGCACATCAACAGGAAATATTAAATGATAAAGCAAACATCTAAATAGCTGCAACATCCAATTTTCCGTGATGACTTATTTGGTACAGGGTCATGAGCCTGGAGCCTATCCTAGGCGGCACAGGACGTATGGTAGGGGGAGCCTGAATAGGATAATGTCCATCACGGGGCTCACACACTGTTTTTTAGATACAGCAGGAAACCTACACAAGCACTCGGAGAACTCGGAAAATGCAACATTCATGGTTAAATGTTCTGATGTTTGCTTGGAAATACTGTTAATATGTTCTTTCTAGTCACTTTCTGACACACTGTAGTGAAGCAAATTACATTCGGTAGGAAAGTGTGTGTGTGTTTGGGGGGGGGGGGGGGGGGGGCAGGGGGAAAACAATCCAGTAGCGGGGGTCTTTTGTTTACTGTTATCCCTATAAATATTTTCCCTTTTAGCGTTAACCCTTTTAGCATGTGTTACATAAGTAACTATCCATCTGATGCAGAAGGTGTGGGCAAAAAAAAAAAAATACAGAAAACAAAAATGATTTGTTAGGAGGAAGACTATATGGGAGTAAGGATTCGGAAGGCAAGCCTGTCATTCTCGCTCGACATAGTATATAGATTTAGCTGCCCACCCAAGGGATGGAAAGATCTGAAAGCAAAGCCCCACCATCTGTGACTCTCCTGAGCTCAGCCGGGAGATGGGGATGGTATGAGTAAATGGAGGGTTTATCACCAGCAGTAGGGAACATCATCAATAAAAACAACAACAGAGCTGCAGCTTTGAACAAGCACCTCATGGACTTCCTCTGCTGGCTGTTTTAGTGTTATATGAGAAATAAGCATCCACTCTCCTGGGAAAGTTCTTTTCTTGCATTCTTGAGGATCTGCAAGCTTCGCTAAAGCAAGACATCAGTGATCTCGGGGCCAGACCCCGGACGCCCTTTTCTGCAGAGAACATAATTTTGAATCCTGCGTGAGTGTCAGCATCAGGCTGAGAAGTATCCCATCACTCCCTGCTCTCCCATGGGCCCAACTGCAGACCTTCCTGGCAGCTGTCAAGCGGCAACACAGGCGGAATCGGAGGTGTTTTTACCGTGATCACTCAAATGAATTACCACAACATCCAGGCTAGCTGAATATCCAACAGAAACAGGACTCCGTCACTGCGAGTTTCCTGCCTGTACTTATGATTCGACATGAATTCATTCACTGCCAATCACAGCTGCAAAATTTACCGATCCTCAAACCTTTTCAACTTTGCAATAAGCGTATGAGAGAAAGCCTACCCAATCCTGAAAGGGAACACAGGAGTAGGTTAAAGGTCAGAGTACGTTATTGCTCACCCAGTGTGGGAACTCTCGGCAATGCTGGTGTATGTAGGGTGTACTGGCTTCTGTGCTTGGAGGGCTGGAATGACCTAAATCTTCCCAGGAAAAAAGCACCTCACAGTATAACACAGCCCTCCACTTCCTTCTCTTCTACCCCACATTGGTACCATCGTTCTTTGTTGCATGACCTTTATTTAGTTACTCACCTCTATGTACCTGTATCCACATACATCTGATGCTATATATTGCCCTGACATTTCTGATAAGCAAAACGTTCTGCTTCTTTTAACATTTTGCACAGCTGGCTCTCTCAGTCAAAAGGCACAAGCAAGACCCTACCTGCTTCCAGCCCTTTTTCTTACTGCAAGAGCTACCTGCAGCCACACAAATATAAAACCTCCATATGTACCCAGAAAAACACAGGAGGTCATAACCACATACCTATAGAGCCCCCCCACCCACACACCCACCCACCCACACACCCTGTTGCAGACTTGGGGAATGGTGAAAGAGGGAAAAAGGAGGGAACGACAACAACCTGATAGTTCCAAGACAACAATGGTTTATTTGATGCAACTAAAACACACCAGGGAAAATACATCAAAACAAATGGACCACAATGGAAAAATAAGGAATTAACTTAAGACCAAGAAACTAAACACAAATAAAGATCGAGCAAAGACTAGGAACCGCATAACACAGGGAGCAGCCATAGAAGCTAAACAGATCACCAACATGCAGCTACTTAGCACAATGACTGACTGGGGAAAAGCACAAAGGCAGGCACTTAGATACTCTGACTGCACCGGGTTAACGACAAAGACAGGTGCGGAACAGACAGCTGGCCAATCACTGGGACATGGGACAATGAGCAACAGACAATAAATAGTCACTAAGTACTGAAAAACAGGGAACAGGTGGAACTAATAAACTTAATCATGAAACCAAAAGACTTAACAGGCCCACTAGGAATATTGTATAACTGACAAGTACTACATAATCACAAAAGGTACAAAGCAAAACCCAAAATGGAACACAAACCACAAACTAGGAACAATTAACAAGAAACCAAAACATAAACAGGACCCAGGGGGAACATAGTTAACATAAGAGAAACCAATAACCACCAATAATAAGACAGCGGTCAAGTCAGCCTCAAACCCACATTCAACAAGTATTCAAGTCTCTAAGCCCTATGCTCAGCCCACTGAACTATGCAGCAGCCTGGGGAGCAACAGAAACACAGTAGGGGCTTAAGGGGCAAGCTACAGGGAGGATGATGGGGATGGCCAGCAACACCTGCTGGCCAAACAGGGAGGAGACACGAAGGGCAAGGTCGGATGGTACAGACACTAACATAGCCTGCAGGTTGACATACATGTTATGAAAAGCATATTATACACCAGCGTGAAACATCCTACGCACATAGACACAGGACATTAGAGTCTTGTACAGCAAAAAGTTGAAAATTTATGGTACCTGTAATTTTGATTTTCCATTGTCTGAGAGAGGCAGTGGCTGATGATAATGTCACAATCTACGCAAGTACCTCAGCGCCCTTTACAGGCCGTATTCCTCTTATTAGAGGTTCCCAGCTTAAACATTCATGACTTTTAATCCATAAAGTGCGCCCTGAATCACCAAAAGGGATGGAAAATCAATGTGCCATCCCACCCACTAATTCTGATCTCATGGATCCCGTCTCCTACACCACATTCATTTTTTCACCCCAACTCAGCCTGTTTTCAAGCTTCAGGGTTTTTTTTTTGCATGCCCCTTTACGGGATCACCAAGTGCATCACATCAGGCGTGGGCGTGGCTTACAGGTACATTTTAAGAATGGGATCTTATAGAAGGGAAGATCCTTTAGCCAAGAACCCACCAGCCAGGTCCCATCTCAGAAGTTACTGCTGCTCCTGCCCCCCAACTTGAATCCTTCTGGTGAAATTTCAGGCGGCATAAACCAACAAAAGTGTGACAATACAAAATGTGACTCTTCTAATTGGCGGCAGATTAAACTCTCCACTTCACAGTCTAATAATGGGACAGACGATTGGCTACGATTCTTCTTCTTAATATTTTTTGACGTGATGACCTCTCTATCTAAAGCACATGGCCATCAGCCGCAGTGGTCGAACCAGGAGTCTTTGGGTGATTATTATGATGATGATGATTATTAACACCCCTCACTTGTTTACAGACTGGCCAGCAGTGGTTTTCTGCTGGTGTGTGGCCCCCTACCTTCAGCGCGGTTTGTTCCCTTACGGGCTAATAATGACCGAAGGCAGAACAGAAACCACACCCCAGGTGGGGACCCTAAGAACCACGCGTGAGCGTGCACACACACACATGCCTTTGTGTCGGCGCATAGGTACATGAGCTGACCCTCCTAGCCTCTTCACATACAGATGGTGAGATTCAAGGAGTAAGGGGTGACCTTTAGCCCCCTGCTGGCCACACCACAGAGGCCCTGACCTCCATCTCCAGATAACATCTGGACATTACACCAGGGGCATGGTTAGGCCTATTTAAATTGTTTTTAGCCCCCTAATAAATGTGGCCTAATAAATAAATTGGCTTAAGTCATGAATAGCTTGCCATATTCATTCATCTCCAAGTATGCCCCTGCATTGCACAATGTCTTGATGACAACTTGCAAGAATTAGACAAGATAACACGGTTTACCTCATACCTATAGTTACCGCGGATCCCGATAGGTTTGGCCTGACTGCGAGGGTGGAAGTCTTTCCGGCAGTTTCCGGAGCGGCGTGCAAGAGAAAGCTGTGCTCCCCGGCGTGACTGGAGCGGCGCGGTGCAGTCCTGGGAACGACCTATCTTTAGCGCCGATCAATCACGGTGGACGCGAGGGCACTCTGTCAAGCCTCAGTAATCGTCTGAGGGACCCACATTACTTCCCATTACCTTAACTAATTTCTCCATAAGCGCTGTCCTAGATAGAGTACAACCATGTATTCGTTTAGTGTCCTCTTGAGGAAGGCTATGTTGTTCGTAAATAATCCCCCTATGCGACCAATAAAGCATCGTTCATCTTATTTTATCTTAATTTCATGAGAACTTTTTACTTCTCTTATATTCCTCTGTTTATAATGATTCGTTTAGCTGTAATATTTTGACTCGTCCTTGACCGTTCCCCTGTGTATGCAACCTGCGTTACGCTCCTGGCACCCCCGAAACCCTGTACGGGAAAAGCATTTTGAAGTCGGATGTTTGGGTATTTTGAAATACATCAACAAATGACAGTGAAGCTGCATAACCTCGGACAAGGACAAGGTATCATTACCTGGCACCTCCTAATGAGCGTATATTACATAATAATGGTTACATACCTCACCTCTTCTCCGGGGAACTTCGCAAGGGTAAAAAGCAGAAACCCTTCAAGACTGATTTTACGGGCAGATTCCCTGAGATAGACAGCACTGGCTCACCTTGCCTTTTCAGTGATTTTAATAAGACCATATAACTCAAGACCCCCTCAGATTAAAACCTAAGAAACGAATGAGGAACCTGAAAGAGAGCCCATTCCTAACCTTTACTCAGATAAGTTCATAGTGGGAACAAAACCAAATAATTCCTCCTTTCTAAATTCAGGGGAGAATCAGCTCGAGGCAATGCTAGTCCAGAGACATTTTAATCTATCCATACGCACGGAGATTGGCGGTTTAGGGTTAGGTGCAGGTGTTACAGCGAATACATACTTCCAATGTCGGCAAAAGCTTACAAATTTACGTATCAGCAGGGCCGTGCAGAGATGTTTGAAGGGGCGGGTGCTCAAAGTTAAAAAGGGGCACATAGAACCAGGCTGAATAACAACAACCCACATTCATCAAGAATCTAATATGGAATCGCATCATACTATATCACTGTCATCGGGTGGGGACAATGCAAAGCAAACGTAGCCTACTCATTTGTGTCAATTCGTCAGTTGCCACAAGACAACTTAACAAGGTGTACATAATAACCTAATACTCCTGTGTGCTATAGACTATAGTGTACGCTGTACACCCTACTTACTGGTTTTTGTTGCACCAGTCTGCGTCTCCCAGTTAATTTGTGTGTTCCCCCTACAGCTCCGCACCTTCCAGCCAGCAAAAAATGCGCGTGCTCTTTGCTAGCTCGTTCCCGGCTCGTAACCAGCGCGCTCTGCCGTAAAGGGTGAGCATTGGTTAATGGTCATCATGTGACTGATGCAAGCCAGATCTTTTTATTTAGCAAAATTGTGATTAATAGTTAAATGTTATTGTTGAGGGGCACAGGCCGGACTCCACACGCACACACGTATTTAAAAATAAATGTCTCAAGAAAAGGGCACTTGGGGTACCCAAGAGGAAAGGGGCAGGTGCTCAAGCCCCCTCCGCACGTGACTGCGTATCAGTGCCCGATCTACACTTTAAGAAGGAAACTTTCTGAAGTAGACGTTTGTAAATACAACGAGTAATTGTGAGTTACTTTTTCAATAAAGATCCGTTCTTCACAGTGTAGCTGTCAGAGCTGAGTTTCACGAAGGGCGCTTGACAAGAAGAACAGGCAAGTTCTTCATAATCGGAGAGGGGAAAAAAATCATTGGCGGTCGCTGTGTTCTGTCTAATTCGCATGACAAAATGTGATTACCATAGACGCCGGCAATGTATTCCCCATCACAATTTTATCAGTCAATTGCGTTTGCCTACTTTATATGAAACGTTAACTGGGGAAAAGACTGGATTACAGAACTGCGTAGCGTTTATTGCACTATAGAAGTATTAAGTCAACCGATCTTCCTAGAAAGGACTAATATTATTCTTGGTGTTTGTTTGGTTATGTTCATCTCCTTTGTAATGGATTGGGATCCAACCATGGGGAAACAAATCGATATATTTTAGCGAACAGAATTTCCGCCACTAATTAACCTTAATTTTGATTAATGTGCTTTCGGATTGTAAACGGCTAGAAAAACTGCTGCAATTCGGTTGTGCTGTAATTGCCTCAGTGACCACTATGTAGCTTAATTTAATTTCGGACATTTATTTATTTTAATAAATGTTTTTATTTTCAGGAAGGAAACGAATTAAACTTCCACAGTAACTTCCTTAATATTAACTTTTTTGTGGAATTATAGCGAAGTAGTTTTACATTACGCAATAATGTTCGCTTCTTTGTTAAGATGTTGTTGGAAAATGATGTGTCCTATATTAAATGTTTCATTAATATTTCAGAATTATTAAATAGTCTTTATGATGATGATATTTTCGCTGTCAAAGTTAACATAATAGGATCCCAAACTTACCAGCTTCCATGAAGTATGTTGCACCCACAGACAACATAAAGTCAATATTAATCTCAATGTCGACGAAGTTTTAACACAGGCCGTCATTTTGCAAAAAAAAAAAAAGAACAAGAAGTGGGGAAAAGGGCGAAAAGGACTTCTTTCTCTTTTGAACTGTCCGGTTTTTAAATTTCTTTTGATAATTTAGGTAGAAAAAATAACCACAGCTGACACATACTTCCAGAAAATAAATCTATGGGCAGGTATAGAGCATAAATACGCGAAAGACAGATGCTGATGTCTGTGAGCAGTAAAGAAGGACGGTCTGCTTCCCGATGTCCCCGTGATGTCCTCGGGTCCCGAAGCTGAGATGCAGGAGGAATGCAGCCCGCAACCCGCAGTCCTAAAGCCGCAGCCCCTTGTCAAAGGGACCGGGTCGGGAATAAGGACGCCGGGCGCGCCTCGGCTTTCGTGCAGGGGCAACGCTGACCGTGCAGCTCGGTAAGCTGCGGACGATTGCAATAGTATGTGCGGTAATATTGTGGCAATTTAACCATATCCTCCAGCTTGTCAGAGCTTCAGCATTCAGATTGTAGGACAAAAAAAACAGCAGATGGATGACAACGAGCTGAGAGACGACAATGCAAACCAGTAATAACGGTTTGCGTTTTATAGCCACGGCTTTTTTGGCACATCCCCTAAAGCCCATCCTACTTGAGGACGCAGGTGAAGCCAGCGGACGCATTGCAAAGGGGGGGGGGAGGTCGGCAAAATTAGCAAACTCGTGCACGACCCTGAAGCAGCCTTTGGATGTGCTGACGGTTCACATGAAGGACGTCGCTTCTGCTTCTGTCATGTTCGGGCTTTCAGTTAAGCTAAGGGCTATAACTTTACCCTAATGCCATATACGCTTAGTTTATGTTTGGAAACACATTCGAGAAAAGAACACCTAAAACAACAACAACAACAATAATAATAATAATAATAATAATAATAATAACAATCGTGTTTCCCCTATTTTTGACATTTTCCCTGTGGAAATCCAGTTCAACTAAATAGCCCATAGTCTACGAAGGGGAGTGCGAGTGCCTGCGTACACGTATGTGCCCCAGGATAGACTGACATCCCGCTCAGGATGCACCCCAGCCTCGTGCCCTATGCTGCCTGGTATACTCTTCCAGTCTGACCATGACCCTGACCACGATAATTAGTTAGAAGTCGGTATTAATAGTGAGTCACATTTTCTCATTTTTGGAGGGAGAAAATGCTGGATCATTAAAGCACAGAGTCACTAAACAAGAAGCATGAAGCCACACGGCGTCACTGTGACACTCCCCCCCCCCATTTTAGGCACACACACGCATAGGACTCGCAGCCCGTAGTTGGAACACGCGCTGCGCTGGTCCCTCGTCTTACCCCGGCATCCCCATGTCCCAAACGCCTCCAGGCTTCTACCAGAAGGGTAGCCTGCTAATTAATGTCTCTCTGTTCTAGTGGCTTCGTTAAGCTTCGTTAGGCTCCTCGAGTGTGACCCCAGCGATGAAGGTTAAGTTTTAATGTACAGTGCCAACTGGGATCCGAAAACGGGGCAAACGGGCAGACATTAGCTATCCCACAATCCCCAGAGGAAACCTCTGTTCTGTTTTGTTTACGTGTCACTTTTTATTGCTAATTTTTGAATAAATGGGTGAAAAATGTTGGGATAGAAAGTGGAAGGGTGTTGTTTACAGGCAAAGTGGGATTGGTAAGGTATGGGAGTTAGCCGATGTCTATATACTTAATATCTGGGCTGTAAGCTTCACACTTGCACAGTGACTCCTGCGCGATCGTTTTAAATCATTAGACCATTTTTCTGCTGATGATTGACTGGAAACTTTAAAGTAGAGGAGGGCGAGTGAGAAGAAAATCTAAATGGAAATGCTTTCTCTCCCAGTCCTGCGTTGTCAATCTGTGGTCTTGTCTCTCTCCAGCCGAGTCTGTTATTGTAGCTGCGTGAGGGCAGGATCCAGCTGCTCCCCCAAGTAGAAACCTAGTTCGGTCCGGTCCAAAGCAAAAAAAGAAAAAACCGCACTCTTTAACCCGGATATTTCAGAGCTAGATGGGTTTTTTTTCATACACTTGTTTATCCATCATCCATGCACCTTATTACTACTTATCCTGGTCAGGGACACAGGGCACTGTATGTGCTGGTAAATATTGTCTGCAATATAGTAGCAGTAGTAATACTTTTAAGCCCATGTTTCAAAGACAAAACGGCTCTTTACCTAATGACCCACAGTGGCTTGGTGAAAACTATTGGTAATCTGTCAGGCAATGTTTGACAGTATCCAGTCCACCAGGGCTTTTGAAGTTTCCCCCAGTACTAGTTTTAAGCACATGCTACAACAGGTACAACAGCCGTTCCCCTGGTCACCCCAGCTCTGGCAACCCAACGTCCCCATTTCTAATGGCGATGCAAAACTGTTCTCAGGTTGGGGTGGCACATTTTCTGATGCGGCAGTCCCTCTAACCTGGAGAGACTTGCCTGGTGTGGTGATCACATGACTAGATGCCTGGGTAATTTACAGAATACCAGCAATGAGATGCACCACACCTATATCACATAGTTTAAATGTAGCACTTAATTACAATGGCAGTAGGCTGCATCACTGTCAGTCCTACACACAATCAAATGTATCATGAATCTGCACTGAGGGAAGCCTGATCCATGAGCAGCATCAGCCCTAAATTAGCTCAGCAACATGGACCGGTGGTCACAAGCTACCCAGCGCTTCCTGACGCCTTCGCCCATTCCGGCAACCTGGCGTGCCGATATCACCTTTCACACTGTGCACGATTTATTCAAATGAATTCTAATTTATTCTCCACATGCTCCCTGCAGTCCATGTCGTGTGGACCGGCACATCAACATCCTTCTAAGGACCTGTTTGAAACACCAGGTAGAGACCAGGTAGGACCAGGCCGGAGTGAATCACGATATTTAATACGGTTTTGGTGCCTGGTACAAATTTTTCATAATACTTAATTGAAATGAATCATTAGCCAAAATGTGCTGTTAGATTCGATTTGATTATAAACGCTGCTGTTCATTTTCATCCTTCGGCATTAAAAAGTTGATTTGCCATGGTACAAGAAGATATCACATTGAGACACAAACGAATACAGAAATAAATAGATATTTTTCTTTGCAAAGACCATGGCTGGCTGATATCAGTTTAGTGACTTGTGATCACCACCTTTTATACACTTTTCTCAATCCTAAAGTGTTCCTAATCTATACTTCATCAAGCACTTACATAACCCTCCATAATAGCTTGCTGGTCCCCTTCATTGGAAGGGAGGAATTCTAGACTACATTTGCCTCCCCAACATAATAAAAAGCATGAGGGGCACATGAGAGTAGGGGGAGCAGCAACAACGATGATCGTCTACTAAAATGACGCAAGCACAGCAAGCTAAATCTAATCTCAGCACTATCACAGGACACGTTCATTTCTTCTCACTTAACATTTCATTGTTAATTCAATTCCTCGCGTATCCACATCCTGCGTTTAAATGGGCCTAATATTTTCTTCTCGTCTTGCGTCCAGTCCTTCTTCATGGCATTCTGTAGTGTGCCGTATGATCTCACAGTCAGGAGGTCCGTCGCGCAAACCAGCGGACCCTGTAACCTGGAGTGTGCTAGTAAGCAGAACCAGCTGTGTGGGTGTGCTGAGTTACAGGATGGGCGGGGCTGAGAGAGACATCTACTGATTGATTGAATAATAAATGTAAATAGATGTTGCTACAAGTCAGTTGCACAGGTCCTGCTTGACCAGCTCTGTAGGATTTGGTCATATAAGTGGTTGCAATTGTCACAAAAGACTTTGCAACCCAGAATTCATGGGTGGGATCTGGCATAGGAGACGCGTAGCATGCTCCATATGGCCGCAACTGCACCACACACACACACCAAGGCAAAGA
>JAAGVU020000078.1:17888133-17900012 GCA_011763525.2 Mormyrus iriodes | reverse complement strand
AAGACATGGATGAGCGAGTTTGGTGTGGAGGAACTTGACTGGCCTGCACAGAGCCCTGACCTCAACCCGATAGAACATCCTTTGGAACATCAGTACCTGACCTCACAAATGCTCTCCTGGAAGAATGGTCATTAATTCCCCTAAATACACTCCTATACCCTGTGGAAAGCCTTTCCAGAAGAGTTGAAGCTGTTATAGCTGCAAAGGGTGGGCCAACTCCATATTAAAACCTATGTGTTAAGAATGGGATGTCATTAAAGTTCATGCGTGTGTAAAGGCAGTCGTCCCAATACTTTTGGCAATATGGTGTATGTGTAGCGACAAAAAGGCCTTAAATCCTACAGGGAAACTAACTTGCGTTTTCTGCCTTGCTGGGATCGTACACACAGCTGGATGATGTCGTCTCAAATGATTTAGCATTTTGGATGCAATATCCAGCAACAAAGCCGGGTTCGGTGTAACAGAACCAACAGACAGAAACAGGCTTATCTGCTACTCTCTCTCCAGTGCTGGTGTAATTGATTGGGAAACCAAAATGTGCCGAAACTAGTCGTTACTAGTTCAAGGCCACAATTAGCATAATGTTTTCCAAGTTGAACATGTAGTTGAATTTAGGTTCCACCCGTGTCAATAAACGTATTCATTCGTTTCACTGTGCATACCGAAATGAAAATGAAAATACACACATCATTACAGCCCTTACAAAAATTAAAGGTACATTGGTATGTTTTGCTTTTCTTCTTCTTGCATGTTTTTACAGGGCCTTTGATTGGCGGCCATCATTTTCATGATGATCTTCTTCTCTATATTTATAACATAATTTCGGTACAACATTGCCAGACGGGTGGTTTTAAGAGGACAGAATAAAGAGCCATTGAGGCAGTGGTGCTGCTATAGATTTTGGGCCCCATAAAAGCATATCTTATCTGGGCCCCCAACTCTAATAATAGAATTGTTTGTCAGGGGACCTTGGCACCCTATGGCACCCCTGCATAGAAGAGGTGTAGGGTGTGTAACTCCATAGTGGGGTTGTTGTGATCCCTTAACCAATGGCCAGGTGGAGGGGTTACCTGCGTAGGGGGTTTACAATATCTTCCCGAAGGATGGTTTGGATGGACTGATCTACTGAGCCAGCTGACTTGAAGAGCAGGGAGTCCAGCACGGAGGAGCAGGAAAACAGGCTGGGGACAAGAAACAGGGACAGGGTGATGGTCGGACCCCCAACTCATGTGACCTGCTGTTGCAGCCCGTGCAGGAGCCTCACGCCCCTCTGACCTGAAGAGGGCCGCATCCATGTAACACGAGTTGCAGTGTCCTTGGATCCCCTTCATGTTGCCTATCAGCAGCTGCTGTACCTGGTCTGTCCTGAGGGGGGCGACGTTGCCAAACACAGGCACGTTGTCCGCTCCATTTATGTCTGAGGAAGAAGAAGATGAAGAAGCATTTAATGTGAAAATAGATGAGGAATAAACAGACTGCAGCAACCAGCCTAAACAGAAGTCAAACTAGGACCCTGATGTAATCCGGAAATGTTCAAGTTTTCAGAAGATCGCGGGCACACAGCTCCCTGCGATCCAGGACATCCACACAAAACGCTGTCTCAGGAAAGTGAACTGTATCAGGTGGGACCCCAGACATGCAAGCAAGCATATTTCATTGTACATGGTACTCGTACTGGTACACATGACAATAAAGAATTGAATTGAATTGAATTGAATTGAGTTGAATTGAAGTTTACACATAAAATAACAGAGGAACAAAACAAATCCAGTCAGAAAATCTTTAATAAAATGTCTGACACCCGACACCCTGGACCCTTGCAACATCTCCCTTCTCAGCAAAAGCTTATAGTAAAGACCCTGAGCACATGGACCAACCCTGACCCGAGCGGCTTCTTCCCCCAGGCCACAGCCCCCCTAAATAAGGAGCCAGGAGCAGCTCGCTGCTTCTTATCCCGTCACCCTCTGTACGACATTCACACTCTACTTCCCAGCATACTTTTGGCAATATGGTGTATGTGGTGTATCTTAAGGTCACTTACACAGAACCCAAGCTGTTCGCGCCACACATTTGGTTCTCTCACTTTATTTGTGTACAATGTTTATTTACTATATAAACATCTTATTTCCATTTTATTTCCTCTGTTTTACCTTTATTCTATTTTTTCTTTTTTTTATTATAAATTTAAATTGTATGTTTATTTGGTTTGTCATGCCACCATCTGCGTCAAAAGAAATCCCTCTACTTTTTGTAATCGAAGAAAAAAGGATCTGATTCTGATTCTGATTAAATATCAAATGCATTAGCGTCTGCGACACTGAATAACATGTATACACATGATTTGTGTATAAGATGAATTTAAGTTTGGTCTAAATGAGTTTCTCTCATTCCAGTCCTCAGGGACCCCCAGACAATCCACGTTTTTGCTCCTTCCCAGCTCCCAGCCAATCCAGAACACGAATACTAGGTACAGGAGTTTTGGGAGCTGGGAGGGAGCAAAAATGTGTACTGTCTGGGGGTCCCTGAGGACTAGGTTGAGAAACACTGGTCTAAAAGTAGTAATTTTCTAGTAAGTTCCAGTGTCTTTTTTTCTGTCAAGTGACCTGCAAATCTGCTGGACGGCGCCCCCTCCTCCACGTTCCGGGGGAGGAAGCGTGTGTCGGGCTGGCAGGAGGACAGCCTGACGAAGAGGCCTCTTTTGACAGGACAGTGGAAAAACCGCAGGCCCCTAAAGGTGCCATCACTGACGCCGAGGTCCTCTTCCTGTGCGGGAGACATGGACACAGAGTGAGGCAAGCAGCCTGTAGGTTGTCATATTATGGACTGTAGTTTAGTTTTGAAGTTATATTTTTGGGGCTCTATTTTGACAATCTAACGCAAAGCCTAAAACGCAAGGAGCAACTAACATTTATGGACATGTCCAAATCCATTTCGCTATTTTGTCAGTGGAAAAACCAGACTTTGCCCCAGCGTAAGCCGCAAAAAGGTTGTCCTAACTCTCTTAATTATTCAGAGGTGTGTTTTGGGTGTAACATGCAATAAACCAAATAGAATGGCACATCACCTCACCTTCAAAAGGCAGCGCCGCATGATCTACGGCGGATTGCTATTACAATTTGCGCGTTCAAATAAATTAAAATAACAAAAAAGCCTTAGTGCACTATGAGCATGTACCGTGACCATAACGAATACCGTGCACCTGCACGTTTCTATATTGCACTGCTTAAATACCTTTTAATAATGCGCCACTGTCCTTAGACGTGGTTTTTGTTGGTCACAAGTGTAATGTCATTTTGCTACCTTACAATAGCAATGCACTGACAATGCACCCACACATGCCTCATTTAAAAAACACGCACGCATGGCGTGAAAATGAGGAATGCGCTGTTATGAAATGAGCAAAACCATTTTGTGTCGCGCTTTCTGCCGGTGCAAAATAGGGCCTTTGGACTTCCCAAAAGAAGAATAAACAAACTTAAAAACATGAAGAAGTGTCATCATTACTTCTGATCACCAGAGGGCAAAAGTGACCATCTCACCATCTCCAATCCGGCCATAACCCCTTCCATATTCGGCAGCTTGCCGATCCACCGCACTGTTCCGTACGCCTTGCTCCCAGCCATCTCCACCTGCACCATTGAGTTCAGGCTGATATCACCAGCTTCTCCATCCACACTTGAAGCCACTGGCGGGCCTAAGGTCAGTTGCACTTTCAGGTCTGCTGTTTAGAGCAAACACACGTAAACACATTTTAACACCAGCATCTCATTATACCTCTTCCTCAAATTGAGTTAGAAACCTTACAAATGTACCTGGTGTTAAGACAGACTGAAAATTGGATTCCCAAACTCAAAGACTAAACCACAAATATTTAATCTATACCTTCTGATTTATCTGAATTAATTCAAATTTTGGGGTAAATACTTTATTTTTGGGTGTGCTGTAAGATTTCTGTTTAGAAAGGTTATTCACATTTCTGGTTTCATACTTGGAGTTACCTAGTGTTTCAGTCAATGTAGTTCAGTAGATTTTACAGAAAACCTGGATGCAACACAAGCTCTCTACAGCCCTGTCAATGTCGTTAATATTACTTTTCATAAATGGGCCGCTAAGCCAGTAAAATGGGGCAAAATTAGAGTGTGGTCTGGGGCATATCTAGAAATACTGCCCCCCTGACAAAATGTCACCTTTGCTCCCCCACCGCCACAATTTTACATATTCATAGGGCCTCTGTGAAGTGCTGGGCCCCCTGAATCTGCCAGGATACCCATGCCCCACATATGGCATATTGAGGCACACCTGGGGAGAGCAGCTCCTCCCTGATGACGCAGTCGATGGGCAGATTCATAATCTGTCCATCCTCCCCCTTCTCGTTCCCATCCTGCAGGACAGATGTGCAGATCACATGTACCAGTCACATGTACAAACTGGTGGCCATGCCTCTAGACCAATCAGAACTCACCGTGTGGATGATCACGTGCTTTGTGTCCTGCTTCATATCCAGATCTATGACAGTACCGTGGCGTCCCTGGTCGTCATCCATGAAGAAGGTCACCCTGTCCCCAATTCCGAGAGGCTCCACCTGGCTTTCTGAAAGGTGCTTCCGGAACAGAGGGGAATCCGGTTTCTTTTGGGCTGCAGCTCGGATTCGGGTGAAAGGGGCAAAGACGCCGCAGTTGGGACCACAGATGAAGTACTTTCTGCTCCGGAATGTGCCGTCATGCAGGCCTTTTCCTTTGTATTTCCCCTGAGGAGAAGAGGAGACAAACCTGCTCAGAAAGGGCTAAGCAATGCCAGCACACAACCCAGGCATGCCTGTTTGTTTACATCCTGGAGAGTTAACAGCCAATCACAGGCAATAAGGGTGGCCTACAGGGCCTAGTCCACCTGACCAGGAGTGCACAGGGGAAAATCCAGGCCTAAACCCTGCAGGTGGGAGATATCAGTGTAAGCCACGAGTCCACCATGCACTCGCCTTTTTGGCCTTGAAAAACTGAAATGTTTGTGTACTCCAGGATCAGATGGGACACATAATCTGCTTTCATGTGAGAACAAAAGCTGATAAATTTGGGTACAAAGTCTTATATTTGGGTAGTATGTGGCTCCGCAAGTGAGGACACTATGATTAGAAGGTTGTGAATTCAAATCCCGAGGCTTACAGAAGAATTTTACCACTGGGCCCTTGAGCAGGGATGGCAACAAGTCACTCCTTAGCAAGTCTAAGTCAAGTCTCAAGTCAAAGCATTGCAAGTCCGAGTCAAGTCTCAAATCATGCGCCCTCAAGTCCAAGTTGAGTCCAAGTCTTTCCATCATTTTTGCTGTCGAGTTATAAGCCATAAAATTTGTGACTCAAGCCCGAGTTGAGTTTTGAGTCAAGTAACTTGAGTCCCGACCTATGTCACTTTTAGTGATTAAAACTTGCTGCAGCAAAATCCCGCCACAGTACATTGTAGGTTAAATGCTTCACAGGCAGAAATAGGTTGAAAAGAAAGTCTCCTCTCTGACATGGTTTTCATCACACAGTTTTTACATCCATGTATATGTGGGAGTGATGCCTCTTTCCAAGAAACTATCTCAGGAGACCTTGTATTCACCTAAATAAAAATGCAGACAGCAGAGAATTAATATACACTGAAATAACAAAATTAACGGTATGGTATCGGGAGGGGCGACTATAACCTCAAGTCTTTTCAAGTCACAGAGTCCAAGTCGTGTCCAAGCCTTGAGTCATCTGCCCTCAAGTCGAAATCGAGTCCAAGTCTGTCCATCAGTTTTGTCAAGTCAATTCCCTAGTCATCAAATTTGTGACCTGAATCTGAGTTGAGTAGCAAGTCAGTGACTCAAATCCCCACCTCTGCCCTTGAGTGAAGCCCTTAACTGCAACTGCTCCAGGGGCAGGGTGACTTTGGATAAAAGTGTCCAACTAACATGTATCGTGTAATCGGGCCCAGGCTGCCTCTCAACATCCACTGCTGTCTGAGATATGTTTTTGTTGTTTTTCTCCCCGTTCTGGTGACATTTGTCACTTTGCTACATGAATAAATATTTCACGTGAGCACCAGCAGGAACTCACCTCCAGTTCAATCCCAAAGACGGTTCCAGATATGGGAGCCTGACTCATTGTGTCTGTGATCTTCCCGATGTAGTGGATTACCCCATCACACCATGCTCCAGTCACCTCCACACTCACTGTGGTGCCTTCAGTGAGGCTAAGGGCAAAATCCAGATGCTCCTTTTCCTGAAAAGTCTTCCACCGTTCTTCGTCGTCTTCCAGAGCCAGCAGCAGCTCTGCCTGCTTCACCTTCAACGGCTGCAGGGCATCGACATCTACATGGAAGATCTTCCCGGAAAGTATGCTTTTCACTGGCAGTGTCTTCCTATGTTCCCAGGAATCCACAATGGAAACGTACTTGCTTTCCGAAATGTAGTATATATGACCACGGAAACCGGAAGTGGGGTTCCTCTTCATGATGATGAAGTATAGGTACTCCATACTTGTCTCTGTTGCCATGGTATGGGCACAGTCACCAGCTACAAACAGCAGAAAAGAACAAAAATCTGTATGATGATAATCCAGTGGCAAATAAAACAACAACAACGACAACAAGCATAACAAATCCATCTGTTACTACTATTCATCCATCCACTTATCCTGAACAGGGTTACAGAGAGCCTGGAGTCTCTTTCAGGCAGCACAGGTCACAGCGCAGAAGAATACCCCAGACAGGATGCCGATTTGTTACGTGTTTCGACTAAAGGAACCAGCCGCGCTCAGAAAAACACGCTCCCCCCGTGGCCCATCGGGGTATTTTATTGAATTAGACTAAAGCTGCTGTTGCATGCCACCTTGAATAATTAAAAGTGGCAGAAACACAGCTGCACAATCCATCGCGAGACATTCAGCTCTCAGCACATTTTGAGGAACTAGCCTGATTTCCTTAGTTCACCGCAGAAACTACATGATTATAGTGAGGTACATCTAGAGGAAATACGGCAATTATTCTATGGATTGTGCTTTAAAATAAATCATTATGCATTTTTTTATGGATTACAATTAGTAGATAACGAGCAAAATGAAAATGAAACCATTGCTGTAGGTTAAATACATGGTCTATTACCGGCTTGACAACAACTTTGCTGGATAAAAAAATATATATTATAAAAGAACGACTGCCGGAGGTCAACTAGTCAGCTGTGTTGGACAGCCACTCCAACCACCCACTTATCCCCATTAGCTAGATGAATTATGTATCGTCGCCTTACACTTTGTGCTGCTTCTTTCGATCGGAGACACAGCTCTTCCTGTCACTGTGCTTCCTAGTTGAATTCAGCTGATCAGCACCACTGAGATTTGCTTAACACTGTCGCCGCCAGTGTCCCCTCCAGCTTCCCAATCAACAACAATGCTAATCCCTGCGCCGCTTTCGTTTTCACCAAAATATCGTCTTGCCGTCAGCCTGTTTGTCAACTTATGTCACTGACGTCACATGCATGTATGCAGCCAGAATATCAATTCCAAAAACGACATATCTACAAATACATTCGTGCTTTTACAAAACAACAAAGGAAAAGTAATGCACTTTACAATGTCGCATATGAAAACGATTCTTAGTCATAGCTTAGCAATGCAAAGCGAACTGGCAAAACATTAAGATTAAAAATCTTTCTAAGCCCCAGACAAAAAATTAAACTCAATTTCCCATAAGGTATAGAAAAATAAGTCATTTTCCCATAAGGCACCGCGCATAAGGCCGAACTTCCTTTCTAGCCTCTGATTGGATGAAGGCCTGACGATTCCTTCTTCAGATTGGGTGAACTTGTAGACGCGTATTTTGGGCATTTCTAGAAATGGAGGAGAAAGAATCTTTGAAGAGACAGATCGAACTGTTACAAAGTAAGTTAAACGGATGGTTTTCTTCACACGCCTGGTTGTCTTCAAGTTTATGTAGTAAAAAACAGTGGATGTGCCGTGAATGTTAAACAATATTTATGTAAATGGTGACAACATATGCTATTAAGTCATAGTTAGCTAATAAGCTAACTCTCTAACAAACCACCACCCACAGAGTGAATGCTAACGACATAAACAAATTTCAGTAATGTTAATCTACGAGACAGTTAGTTAGTAAACTGTATATGTTATTGTGTTAATGAGTAGTGTTTGTTAGTTTCAGAATGCTGCATAACCCGTAACATTAATGTTGCAGCATATATGAAGTTAACGTGATTATGTATGCTGTTTCGTTCTGTTAAAACTATCCTTTTTTCTCTAATTAAAGAAAAAGATGGTACTATTTTTTTTTTTTTCTTTTACATAGCCTTCTAACAGTCAGAAAGTAAATTGTTTTGCGTGTTATCTAGTTATATTAACTAAATGAATTGCTAGGATGTGAAATTTAAAAAATATTGTTACGATAGACATGCGAGTTTTTCATTTTTACTCTTCAGCTTGTATTTTGTATTCTGATAATTATTTTTCTTACATTGGTTTATTGGAAAGTTTTGTAAAGTGCATGTACTGATTAATCGATGTAAACATCGAATTTACAGTTAATCATTTGCATTTATGACACTACATTCGTGAGGGAAAATTCGAATGTCTAAAGCACACATTTCACTAGAATCCTATGAATTAAATTTTGATTTTTGCTATTTTATCTTGTACCTCAGGCCTCATTAATAACCACAAAAGTATCCATGGCAACTCCCCATCAGTTGCCCATCAATGGCGGAATCCAGCGCCATCTAGAGGCAGAGGTCATGGTGCTGAGTTTCACCATTCATTTCCCACTCAGCCGGGGCTGTATGCACCCCAGCCTTTGGGACACTGGAGGAAGAAGTACTCCCTCAGCAATCGGAGCACCACAGCATCAAGCAACGCCACAAATCCCTCTTCTTCCGGCTCCGGCCTTGGACAAGAGGGCCTCCTAGTGGCAGCGCAGCTGCCAAATACATCTGCAAGATCTCAGCCTGCCGCCATCACAAGTACCGATTATCCTGCAACTATAACCAAGCAGCCAAGCAGCCAGGGAATAAAGGGAAGGTCCCCTGTATATCCTGCTGGTCTCCCAGAAGTGACGGGAGAGCCAATCTTGTCTCCGAAGAGCAAGCCCGTCCTATCGAGGGCTGCTGTTCCCACAGCAAATGCTACCCCTTTAATTAGGACTCGGCAAGGCCTCAGGCCTGCAGGCACGGTGACATCCAGCGTCCAGAAGCAGGGAACCCAAAGTGGGCCGAGATTCAGCATGCTTCTCCCGGGAACTTTAGGCTCCTTGCCTAAGCCCCCCTTCGGCTCTGCAGCTTCTGCCACTCCTCCTGCTCCTCCTCAAGCTCCCTCTGGTCAGCTTGAGCCCAGGCTCCACTCCGGAGTGCAAACAGTTGCTGGCAGGCCACACAGCAACCCAGCCCCACTTAAGAGGTCCAAGTTCACCTGGGTGAAAGGGAGTGAGATGCCGGCTGCCACCTCCTCCTTTTCGGAAGCTGCCGGGGGGAGAACGCCAGGCATCGACAAGAAACCCCCTCGAAGGCCAGGCCTCTCGCCACCACAGTGTCGGCTCACCAGTGCGGGGAAGTACACCTGGGTGTCGGCAGTGGTAGGGCGCCAAGCGAGGCCGACCAAGCGCTTGCTGTCCCCGCGGGGGCCAGACACATTTGCGAAAAAGCCCAAACCCAGCACGTCTCAGGCACCAAAGCCCAGGAAAGGGTCTCCCTTTGGGGCGAGTGCTGCCACTGCTGCAACCCAAAGCAGCTGCTACCGCTGGAAGGCGGCGGGCACGGTGGCTAAGGGTGGCGGCTCAGTGTACTGCTGGAAGGCGGCAGGTGCGGTGGCTAAGGGTGGCGGCTCAGCGTACCGCTGGAAGGCAGCAGGCACAGGAGCTAAGGGTGGTGGCTCGGCGTACTGCTGGAGCTCGGACAGGGCGCTGCGCGGGGCATCCTCCTCAGCTGGCGGCTTCAGACTAAAGAGCCGCATGAAGATCATCCGGGGGAAGCCCTCTGGCAGGTGAGCACGGGGGCGACCTTCAGGCACCCACCTATCAAAGCTGAAATTAATTTTAATATTTCTTAACTCATTATCATGCCCTGGCCTATTTGTTTACACCCTCCCTCCCTGTACATGGCATCTCTTCTCACACTTCCGCTCTACAGCAGCCTGAGCACATTCCCAGCTGTGGTGGGTGGCTGTTACTCAGTGAAGAGGCGGAGTCAGCCAGCTGGGAGGCGGGGCCTGGTCGCTATCGGGAGGCACAGACTGTGCCGTCTCTTGCCAACGGCCTCACCGGGCCTCTCTAGGGCAGGTAGGCAGAGTTGGGGGCCGACGTGGTGGGGGCTGGGAATGTTTATCTATATGCCGGCGTCTCATGCATGTGCAGGAATGGTGGGGCTGTTCATTTAGCTCCCGAGGAGCTAAGCATTGAGAGAATTGGCTGCTGACCGCTGCATCATTTTGTTGCCGAGATCTCTGGTGCCGTTCTTCTGTCACGGTTCTATTCTCCATATTGCACACTCGTGCTTATTTGTTGCATGGACACACAGTGCGTTTGGGAGCATCTGAGGTCATGAGCACACAGGCAAGGCAAGTTTATTTATATAACCCTTTTCCATACACAAAGTGCTTTATGGAAATATGATACGACAAGAGCTTTTTTGTCATTATACTTCAGTACAGTGAAATCATGTTGACATCTCTGCTTGTGCAGCAGTTGTAAAACAACCATAAAAATGGACAATAGAAAAGCACTCATTTATAAGTCAGTACAAACAGGTAGGTCCAATAAAGTGCAGACAATGGATAGAGCAATGTAGGTGTGGGTTACTGTACATTCAGAGTTGCATCACACACAAAGTAAATATGACATATAAATATACAGTGTTTAAGGTGCCGGTGTCCATGTATAAGGTGCCTGTATGTGTGGTAACTTATGGGAGGGGGTCTGGTTATGTGGGTAACATTGCTTGGGGGTTGTGAAGGGTGTTTTGGTTTTGGAAAAAGAACAGAACTGATTATACAGATAGGTGTTGACCTGCTTTGGCATCACTGCCCGTCGCACCTCCTCTGGTGTCCATAGATCAGCTGCATGGTCGTCATTGGGGTACCACCGATCGTCAATGTTTCGTCCCCTTAACCCCGGAACGTCTCCTGGTGGCAGAGCAGAGGCAAGGATGTCTCCCTGCCGCCCCCTGCTGCTGGACCTTGGGTTAGTTGTTAGGTCTCCCTACCTCTGCTACTTTCACCTCAACCAGAGCAAAAGTAAACCTATATAAAATTCAAGTATAAGCATAAAAAAATAATAGAAGAATTAAATGTGCAGTATCCATGATCATGAAAAATGCAGGTTTAATTAAAATTTGTTAAAATATGCAGTAAATTGACAATTGTCTCTTGGGAAGAAGAACTAGGAATCTGTATCTGCTTAAAGGTAAATTTCAGACGCCCTGATCGCAGCAAACTCTGTCACCATCTGCCTACTCTGAAGCGCACTCCCTTGTCCCTCCAGCAGGGGTCAGTGTCCCCACTGCCTCGCTTGTCGCCAGCAGGCTGTAATGGATCGACCCATTCGGTAGCAGTAGCAAGCAGGTGCCGATAGAGGGTAATTTGCAGCCGTTCTGGGCTTGATACAAGGCCCCTATCGGGCCCACGCACTCCATCGGCCCAAACGATAAAGAGGAGCTAATATATAATTATCCCTTGCAAATTGGATTGTTTTAACTAAGCGCGGGATAGCGGCCCGGCCCAATGGAAAGCAATCACGCCTTTACAGCCCTTTCTTAACCATGTCCCTATCTCAGCGTAATTGCCTCCAGTGAGTGAATTTCCGCATGCTTTTGGCACCATTAAGATGCTTTATTCACGTTGGGGGTGGGGGTGGGGGTGGGGGGGG
>JAAGVU020000078.1:17851731-17864254 GCA_011763525.2 Mormyrus iriodes | reverse complement strand
GAGGAAGCATGTACCAGAAATAAAAAGACCCATCGTCCGCAGAAATCCGCGAACCAGCGAAAAATCCGCGATATATAATTAGATATGCTTGCATATAAAATCCGCAATACAGTGAAGCCCCTAATGTCGAAGCGCGATAAAGCGAGGGATCACTGTAATACCACTTACAGTTGACAGAGGAATATCTAGCAGAGAGGAAATTTCAGAAACTGACTTATTGCAAAAGTGGCATCCTATGACAGTACTATGCTTGCTTTCACTGAGCTCTTCAGAACGACCAGTTCTTTCACAAATATTTGTAAACCTGACTGCATGGCTAGGGGCTTGATTTTATACACCTGTTGCAATGGGTCTGAATTAATCACAAGAATTCAGTGATTAAGAGGTGTGTCTTAATACTTTTGTCCATATAGTGTATATGCATTGTAGTCGTACTGTGGTGATTAAGTTCTGCTTTGCAATACTGACAGACTGCATTTTCATTCACTTTAATTCAACTTCTTGCACGCAACTGATGCTTTCGCTCATCATTTGGACCCTCATCCTCTATGCACCGCTTTCCTTCTGCCATATTACCAAGTAATCGAGAAGGAAAGTTTTAACCAATGTTTTTTTAATAACCAAGAAATCAAATTTTATCAAGTAATCATGACAGCTCTAATTTGAATCTTTGTACCTGAAGAAATGACGCTATGCTTAAAGGGGGGGTTGGCAGCTAGTTAATATTTAGCCGAGAGAGAAAATAGTACGTTTCTAATGACTTGCTTTTCCCCTCCATAAAGACAGGTTGTGTTTAACGGCTGTTCCTGAGAGGAAGCTTCAGATTAAGCCTCGCTTCTAGAACAGGCGCAAAAGGTTTCGGGAGGATGTCCCTGAGGACGGCTCGGTCATTCCACAGCTCCTCCTCCTAATCCTGATGTGGCTCCTCCCCCTGCGGGTGTTAGCCACGCCCCCTCCGTGGACCTTGCATATTTTACTGTCCTGTGCCAAATGACAGGCCTGCTCACTGAATGGATTTTAATTTATAAACACTGAATTAAAATCCAAATAAAGATTTTATTTATATATGCTGTTGATTAAAATCTGTGTCTGTGACGTTCTGTGGTTATGATGTAGATGGAGGTCTTCCTCCGCTGCTTCAGTCATGGTGTAATGACGTTGTCAGTAGGGTACGTGCTTTCCTTGGGGGGGTATCATTGTCCATCTTTACGATGTGGGGCGATCTAATCCCCTGGGCAAGCACCATGAAACCTCGTCCTGAAATACCCATAATTCAGCCAGATTAAATTCTGCTGCGCCGCGAATCTTTCTGGACCGCCGATCCTGCGCCCCCCTCCCGGCACGCACTTACGATCCTTGCGAAGACACCCATAGCATCCCGGAGACTATGGCTCCCTGCCTTCGCTCCTCCCGACCGATGTGCTGAGCTCTGCAGTCTCTAATTAAGATCAATATTTCAAGTTTTAGTCAAAGTGAGAGAGGAGAGAGGGATATGGGGGGGCTGCTTGGCTGCGGGGAAACTCACGGAAACAAAAAAGGTCAACTGTAATTTTTCTCTCCCTCGACGGATTGCAGAAACATAAAAAAGACAAACTTATTATAGTTCCGCAGAGAGGCTGTCCCATCAATAACGATCCGAGTTTCTCTGGGACTAGTGATTCATTAGCCCCATCCCAGCCCCGCCCCCACCAGCTGCATCTGCCGGGGAATAACGGCTCCACAGCGTTACACCGAGAGCCAGCTGAGAATGGGCACACGCCCGCCAGACCACCGCAGGGGAGGAAGGCGTCATGATCGAGGCACGTTGGGTTACGCTTGAGAAAATTACGGTCACGAGTAACAAGACCCCCCCTTCTCATCCACTATGGGATCAAAATATGCACATTTTATACCCCCCATTCCCATGCATCGTACACTATGAATCCCTCTTCAGTCCCCACTGCCCCAAAATCTTAGTGGTCTAGGGCCGCGTACAGGACTGGGAGCCGCCCGCAGTTTGAAGAGTCGCTAAAGGCGAAGAGCGGAGTGGGGTGTTACGGGGCCCCGTCGAATTTGTGCAGGACTTAAACCTGTGACTGCTCACTTCTCTGGCATAGTTCAAGATGACTCCATCATTTCTGCGCCATTAGATTCCCCTATGTGGTTTAGGGATGCTTTGCACTTCGTGATGTTGTGGTAGTGATGCAGGCTTTGCAATCGAAATGCTAAAATGGAAAACAGAGCAATAGAATGTACTGTCAGGTTAACAACGCGGGGCTCTCCCCGCCCACTCACACCCACCCCACCTGAACATAGGGCGGAGCGCAGGGGGTTGGTGGGGGGGGGGGGTAACCCGGAGTGTCATTTGCTAGCCCTGGCATGCTGATGTCCACTTTGCCTAAATGGGGAGAAGTGCACCAGCAGCGAGGTCTCAATATGCGGAGACACAATGAAAACCACTGACTTCAAAATTTATGTCCCAAGCCGCGGCTTCCCGCTTCGCGCCACAATAAATGGACTGAGCCTGATCGTCTTAGAAGTGGCATTTCAATGCGGACTGCTTAGCTTGGACTTTAAGGTCCACTCCTGCTTATTTGATAAAAAAAAAACTAAAATGACTTTCGTGCACCTTAAACTTGAAACACTTTGATGCGATTTCCACTCCATATCTTACTTATTTTTCCTATACCGCCAGCAAATTTTCGACAGGTGGTGCGTATTTTATTAATGCACTTTTCTAGTGATTAACAGATTTCGCCCATCTCAAGTAGGCTACACCAGTACACGAGTTCAACGCGCTAATTGAGAATTACTGAACTGACCAAAAACCATCTGCGAAAATCTGTTATTTCTGAACTCTCTATTCTGTTCTACATAAACGGTGTAAACAGTCCCAAATATACGGGGGGTCTTGTGGCTTGTCCAGCCCTAGTGTATTGGATTATATTATTGCTGTCCCCTGAATTACACATTTCCCCGATTGTTAATGAGTCGACGAGGAAAAGCGCACCCGGAGAAGTCAAGGTCCACTTTGCCTTGTTTGCCTCGGGACAGACAGATGCATTATGCCAGGGAATTATTTATGATAATGGCCTATATGTCATATGCTACTGAATTCAGCCAGATTTAGATCAGTTTCAGAAAAGCCTGGGCTACACATTTTGCCTCTGCTGCCGTCTTGAGAGGCAAGAACGAAAAATAAGTGGCTTCAGGACATATTCATGTGCCTGTTTAGAAATCTGTGCGGAAAAAATACACCAATCATCTCTAATGCAAAATGGTGCATTTTTTATCTATCTATCTATCTATCTATCTATCTATCTATCTATCTATCTATTTCTTTCTTTGAATTGATGTGACATATGAACAAATACCGAAGTTACATCTCTGTGTTGGTAGGCTAATTAAATACTTTAAAAGCGAAAACTTAAAACCCCTTTGTTTTACAGTTTTAATTAAATTAAGGCATAGAACCATATATAGGCCTATTTTTGTGCAGACGGATAGCAGCTTAAAATAATGTTTTTGTTGTCACAATTTAATATAAGTGTACGCTATGTACGTAGGTTGCATTGATGATTATGAACAAAGCCTACGTATGTTTTTCAGTTTATTACATCGCCTTTACCATAAATCCGACAGTTAAGTTTTTTCACCATATAAGCTGTTTTTTGTGTTTTTGATTCATTTTTGATTGATTAATTAGTTTGTACAATACATGCGGAAATGTGTTTTGCTTTGTGCGTAGGATAACAATACGAAATGTTAGTTGCTTTAATTCAGCTTTCGTCTCCAAGGGAAGTATATTTTTGACCTAGATAAAAACAAAGTGCGTCCGTTAGTTGATGAAGCCAGCAATTAATCTGAACAAACGATTTTAGGAAGGTTTTATTAATTTTGCAACTTACTACGTGATCGGTGTTTAAAGAGGAGAAAAGTTATACGCTGAAATTCCTTAGTCAACTTTATGGACAATTGCCATGGCGGTTGAATTAAACCGCCCCGCCAGCTACAGAGATCTGCAGCTTAACGCCTTGTTGCTAAATCTCAAAAAGCTGTATCGCCTTGTACAGGCAAAACGTGTATACATACGGCTGTCTGGAATATGCAAATAAGCTTAATGGAGAAATGGTATTAGTTGTACAACACGAGAATAAGGCTTTGCTTGTGAATGAAAAATAAAGCCATCATTTTTACGAAAGCAATTATTGTTTATTATGATTTAATATGGTTTTACCATTATTACCTGCTAATGCGTTGCACTAATATTTCACTGTAGACAGGCTGAAGGCAGAAACGTGGCAAAGGACTAAAGAACAAATTGCTTGGATTGTGCTGAAAACCTTTGCTTTTCGCGGTGTAGGAAGGCAACGTTTCAATTTTTGAACACGTTTCTAAAAATCCAATAGATCATCGCAAGTAATTTTGTTCATCATTTAGTTTCGTTTTATAACTCTAAAGATTGTTTTGTTTTTTGAAATAGTTTTCGTGTGAGGTCTATATTTATTTTCAGTTGATGTATCATGTTTTTGATTGTTAAGTGTAAAGCTTTTACAAACCTAAGGCTAAGGCTACATAATTCCCAGCCAGGCAAAAAGGCTTCTGGCTTCTCTCACCTGCAGTGTTGCCTCCAGTGGTAATTACATAATGCCAGTCGCTAGAGGGCAGGCCTTCGACTGTCCTGAAAACTGCCACGCGTTCTCTGCTGCTCCCTGGTTCGCTATAAGGAAATGCAAAACACTTCGCTGTCACTTCCTCCGATTGGCTCCTGACACCTCCAGGTGGGTGGGTCTGCAGCGCTGTTTTCTATAAATACGCAGGCTACCTCTCCAGCACCGTAGTGGCTGTGGGCTGAGAGAGATCGTGCAGCTGAAACGCTTTAGTAACTAGTGTCAGGCACTTCTTTCTGCAGACATAACAGCAATACAGACTTCCCCTAGAAAAAGCATTGGATACCCTACGTCCATATCGTTATTTTGCATATACATTATGCAGCGTGGTAGACGTGGATTCCAGGCGTGGATTACCTTAAGTGAACCAGCTTTGATTTTAACAAATCAGTAATTTCACTTTTTATTGTACCATCCTTCGGCGGATTCTACAGAATTGGATTTTACTCAACTCTCAGGCATGTTTCTGACAGCTGACAGGCGATTGCCCTGCAGAAAGTGTTGTTTTAATTCATTGCTAATTTTTGACGGACACTTAATGTACTGCTGACTTTCCAGCGAAAGGTGACCCACAATCGCACGCTTCCGATTATCGGCGCGGACTTTTAAAAGTTCTGCATATACGTATATATTGCTTGACTGTTAACGGAGGCGAAGACGGATAAAAGTAATAAGCAAACGAAGAGGAAAAAACAAAGCGAAGAAAACTCTCTGGTACTTGCAAAAACCAAGGGCACTAAAGCAGATTCCCCAAGCCCGCTGCTGAGTTTAAGCGAGGACAAGACAGGTTGGTGTTTCTGAATATAACATCTTCAAGTTTCAGCCGCTCTGCCCGACGGACCAAAGTGTGCATTTGACACGGGATAAGTTGTCAACAAGAGGCGGGGAGGCAAACTGGCAGGTGCACACCTTCGGTTACATGCATACATATATTCGCGACACTATAAATAGAAGTTGTTTTAAGGGTTGACAAGTTATCTGTGCACGGCCCCGGGCTTGTGTGCACGCGCTTGTGCGCGTCTTTTCACCCCTTCCACGGTGTGTGTGTGCAAGGGCTGCGCTGTGCGGTCCTCCACCACACCGTCCGCTTTGGCTGTGAGAGCCGCTGGAATCGCATGGACTGACATGGCCACTGACCTCGCCATGAGCGCCGAGCTGCCCAACAGTCCCTTGGCCATCGAGTACGTCAACGACTTCGACCTCATGAAATTTGAGGTGAAGAAGGAGCCCCCCGAGGCGGAGCGGTACTGCCACCGCCTGCCGCCCGGCTCCCTGTCCTCCACACCACTTAGCACCCCCTGCTCCTCCGTGCCTTCCTCGCCCAGTTTCTGCGCTCCGAGCCCCGGGGCGCAGAGTGTCCAAAACCCCGGCAGCAGCCTCAACAGCAACAACAACAGCAGCAACAACAACAACCAAAACTCCACAGGGAAGCCCCAACTAGAAGATCTTTACTGGATCCCTAACTACCAGCACCATCTGAACCCAGAAGCGCTGAACCTGACGCCCGAGGACGCTGTGGAGGCCCTCATAGGCAACGGGCATCACCACCATCATCACCACCACCACCAACCATACGAGGGCTTCCGAGCGCAGCAGTTTGCGGGGGAAGACCTCTCAGTGGCATCTAACGGTCACCACCATCACCAAGTCCACCATCACCACCACCACCACAATCACCACGTCCGGCTTGAGGACCGCTTCTCGGACGAGCAGCTGGTCAGCATGACCGTGCGAGAACTGAACCGGCAGCTGCGCGGCTTCAGCAAGGAGGAGGTCATCCGTCTCAAGCAAAAGCGCCGGACTCTCAAGAACCGGGGCTACGCGCAATCCTGCCGCTACAAGCGGGTGCAGCAGCGGCACATGCTGGAGAGCGAGAAGTGCACCCTGCAGAACCAGGTGGAGCAGCTGAAGCAGGACGTGGCGCGCCTGGCCAAAGAGAGGGACCTTTATAAGGAAAAGTACGAGAAGCTAGCTAGCCGGACCTTCAACGCAAATAACAACAGAGACCCTTCCAGCGGCAATCATGGCAAGCCTCCGGCCAATGAATTCTTCATGTGAGAGACTTTACAAATGCACCGATCTCAGTCATTTACTGACTTTTCGTTCAGACATTAATTTAAGGAGACTTTATATGTAAAATTAAAATGTGTAAATTAATTTTATATATGCGCACATTGCGTACGCCACTTACTTCCGTGCGCATGTATGTTATGTAAAAGTCTATAGAGGATACTGTGAGTCATGAACGGAAAATAGACTTAGTAACTGATGGGGATTATTGTCCGTATTACACGTTAATTACTAATATAAAAGTTCTGATGCAGTAGATACAGCCTTTTAAAAATCAAAGTCTTTTCAAATTCTTATAGAAAAAGTAGCCAAATGAATTTTCGTAAAGGTCATGACCCGGGAGGTGAATGCTAAGTCTTTAACAGTCTTAATTTTTCCATTATAATGATTATTTTAAAGCATTATTGTAAACGTACCTACTATAATGTTAAGGGAAGTAACGGACGATAACTTTTTTCTCCATTCCGGACTTCTAGAAAGAAAAACATGGAAAAAAGCAATACATATTCATAGTCGTCCGAAGCAATTTTAGAGGACTGTCAACATGGAGCAGCGTGAATTTTGCGTGATGTGTTACGGACGTTGCAGATGGACTCTAATGTGCGTACTTTCAACAGCCCTGCATGCGGGACATGTACGGTTTAAAATATTTCAAAGCCTTTCACTTGTCCCCCAGTTCTTCTGGATGGGAAGCATGAACCATGGTTCCTTTATCTCTCTCTTCAACTTTATTATTCTCGCCTGCTTTCTCGGAAAGGTTTAGCAACGTGAAAACATATCCTACCAACGAGCGCGGAATGATGTACTGTCTTGAGGAAATGCGACTAATTGTAAATTACAAGACGTGCTGACGTTATTTCACTTGTTTCTGTTATTTGAAAGAAAACGTGACAAACTGAGCCAGATTTTAGGATAATTTATTTCCACTTGTAAGCATATCTAGCGTATTGTTAGAGTGTTATTTCAAAAACTTTTTTTTAATTGCTTGACTCTTCAAAACGTCTTAATACAATGTTTGTATGTAACAGCATGCAAATACTCTGCGATAATCTCATTCTATTTAACGTGCAATTAACGAAATTTAAGCACTATATCCAAAATTATTGTCAAACATGTTTTATATTAAACGGATCTGTCGTTCCATTGTTGCTATACAAAAAGGTGTAACATAGTAATGACATAGAATTGATGTAGATAGTAAAAAAAACTGCAACTGCTGCTAACTCCCTATGCACCAACTATATTTAAACAGATTTTATACTTTTGAAAAGTGTATTATACGACACGGACGATCTCCTGGAAACGGCTGCTTTGGGGAGGTCTGCGGTCGTGCTTGGAAAAGTAAATCTTTCAGAACTAAGAAGTCTTAAAACGGTGCTCAAAGTGCTTGTTTAAAATTAACGTGTCTTTCTCTAAAATAACGCCTTCTGCAACGGAATGGAAGTAAATTAAGTCTATGGTACTGTCAATAAATATTTCAAAGACAAAAGTTATGTTCTTTCTGCTGCAAACATGTAGTGCAATATTGTATATAGGTATGAAATTACTCTGTGTATGCCGAAAAATATCATAGCTATGTTTCACTTTTTGAAAACCTGACATTTGGCATCAGATTCAAAGACAGCTTGAAAAACCAGTTTCAAACAGTTTTATGCTTCATTTTCTATCCAAAATTATTTTTATTTTCGTCGAAGGTTCTGGGATCCCATAATGATTCAACGTGCAAACACCAAACAATGTAAAAGAATTGCCACGTCACCGTTTGCTATATTATATTATGTTATACTTCTGAATAATGAACCTTCATACTTCAAAGTAGTTCTGCAAAGTTTATCCCATTTTTTTATAGTGTAATTCAATTGTAATTCTCTATTCATTTACAGGTGACATAGTCTTTATCGAAAATGAAGTTTGTGAAGATTTGTGTAAGATACCTTTAACATTAAATCATACAAATCAAAGCCTATGTTGAACAAACGCTATGCGATTGATGTATATACATCTGTACATGCGAAATATATACATATAGACTTGTACATGGTCCAGAGTGTGAGCGAATCCAGCCATTATGTTTCGGAAAGGAATGTTGGATCTTCTTTTCATAATGTTTAATAAAAAGTTCTGACCACTTCTGGTCCTTGAAAGTGTGTTCGTCTGATTTAAAATGGGCTACTTTGAATACGTTGCCCACGTTGTGCACGTTGTACAAACACATTGCAAAAGGGCCGCGCGATACATTTTGTACATTATATTAATTTACTGCTCAATTGCTCAATGAATAAGCTAGATAGTTTAAGCTAATTTCACCCCACCCCGTATCGATTGTGTAGTAAATCATTCGATTTTACCAGAAACTCTTTTGCTAGTTACCTACATTTTTTCTGCTATCACTTCACACACAAGCCTCGTGCTGTATTGTTTTTACTATGTTCGGGATGATTACTACTTTCCATAAAGATATAAGCAAATTGTTTTATCAGAAAGAATCGCGTTTTTAAATTAATTAAGATTACATTTAATGTCTACATAAAATATTAAATTCGGTTTAGCGACTGAAGTAAGTGTTGTGTCAGATTAATTTTAGCAATATTTTGTTCAAAAATTTTTTGTGTCACCCTAGGCATTTTGTGAATGATTTCAATCAGAATGTCTGCCTGAATGATACGTATATGCCAGAATGATACGACTGGGTTCATTTTCTTAAAACCATTAGTTAAACTTTGTGGTCTTACAACCTGTAAACATTATAATAGCTCTAAGTAGTTTGCAGTAAAAGTTTGCTGTGAATAATTTAATAACGCGTGAGCCCGTCAGCACGTCTAAAACAAAATGCTTGTGTATTTTAAAAGCATTTTCAGGAAGTGATTTTTTAACGAAAAAAATAAATAAATAAGCATGCTTCTAAATCTTAAAGATGCTTTGATGGGGCGTCTCGATATTTACACAATGAAAAAAATGCAAATATTGTGGCACTTTTTCACGATTTTGAGACAAGTCAAATTGTAGCCCCGAGTTTTTGTCATATTGTTTAGATAAAAAAAATCAAGAATCATTAAATATCCTAGTTGTCTCAATTTATATTGAAATATTCGATGTACACCATTTATAACTCTTAATAGAACCTAACGGAAATACAATCTATTAACTAATTATAGGCCTAAATTTTAAATGTTGTGATGCAGAGAACTCCGCGCCTATTCCGTTCGTGCCAAAAGCTGCGGCAGAGTGGAAATGTGGTCAAGGTCATCAGTCATTTCGCTGGCTGAAAATCCTGTAGTTTTGAATAAAAGGCAGAAAGTAAACTAGAATATAGAGCTGCAGACTCATCTTCCACTAACGAGCAACGAACCAAGACGGAACCCGTTTTCCAGCAAGTCTTATACATCTATGGTAAAATGCCAAACTTGGACTCATTTCGTTGGCCTTTCAATATGTATTATCCGATATATTTCAGCGGTTACTTTAGATTATAGTTTGTTTACTTAGCAATTGCGCGCAACGTAAAGTGGAATTGATTGGCTTGTGAAAAACAAACCCGAATTGAGAGGTGAAATTTACTCACTCAATACCCATTAGCTATATCCTGAAAAACCTGTATGTCGGCTGGACCTCGGACTAAACCCGTCCTGGTACCCGGTAAGCTTAGGATTTCAATCGGGGTGTGTTGATAAGAGCGCCGTCAGATGCGGTGCTATGCAGTCGCCAAAGCGCTGCGTGAATAAGCGGAGGAGATGTCCTATACACCCTGTTGCGCCAGATACAAAGTTCCCGATAATAATGGTTATCCGTATCTAAAGAGGCACTTACTGTACCGTAAACGGAGAAGCTCCATTTCAGCGGAATATATTTTAAAAGATATTTTTATTCTCTTTGTAATGATGGATGGTCACTCTGTAGTCCCCCTAAAATATGATGAGAAAAAGGTGTTACAATTTACCAGAATAACGCAAATATTCTGCATTGCAGCACTTTACAGCTATAATTTAACGGTGATTGCCCTAATCGTGCCAACAACAACAACAACAACAACAACAGGGTCCCTAATAATAATTCGTTCCAAATAAAATCACATTTTAACCATCAAAAGTAATTACTGCAAAAACTGAAATATCTTATTATGAGGTTAGTAGCATTTTAAGTCTGCCCACTGTTTGTTACGTTGGTTTTCTAGTTTGAAAGTTTTGTCCTAATTGCAATAAATTCCTATGGTTTGTAAACGGACGACTTTGTAAGCTAAGACGCTGTAGAGTGGAGGAGGAAGCTTCCGCCGATTGGGAACCGCAAGCTTAATTCCTCCGGGGCTCTGTTGTAGTACATTTCAGCGAATACTTAACGTGAATTGCTTTCGTAACAATTTCCTGCTGCACACATGGGTATAGCTTACTTGAAACATTAAGGGGGTTTGATGACGTCCACTAAGTAACCGAGACAGTATGATAACTATAATTAAAGTTTTCCTTTTTTACTTGCGCTATTAGTGTAATACGCCAGCAGAAGCTAGTAAGTACTGTAAGTATCATCCAATCAAACACGTCAGACCTGGAAAGGCGAGGTGCCCAGATATTGAGGGTCACTGCGCTGTACTGAATGGGAGGCTGCCAGCGGTCAGCGCAGAGGCTTCAACGGACCAGAGCTGGGGAAAGGTCGGGCGTCTGTGAAAGAGGCGTTTCTCCTTCACGGCCATCATCAGGACCGCATTTATACTCATAGCATCATCAGTGTTACTGCAGACCCCGAATGTAGCGCTCGAAACGCTGTCAAACTGCACAGCCATGTTCTAGCCCATTCCACCGAACTCTCGGTCCAGCGAAACGTAATGAGAAATGATAACTCAGTTTTGCTCGTTTTAAAAAAGCCAGTGATTAACAGCTCATTTAATTCAAAGGACAAAGTCCATATGTTTAATAAGTGCCACTGGACTGGAATGTTTGATAGTAGCACATCTATTACTTTAAAGTTAGTTTACCGCATTGGTGCACAATTTGTTTGCCATTAATAAATTCAGTTAAGGAGGCAATGGAATACATATATGTGAAATGAAAATATGATGAAGTTAACTGTTAATGCTGGATTCATACATGATATAAAGATACAGTCCTCATATAATAGAAGTATTGTACTATTTTTAATGATTTGTCATTAATGCGAATTAAATTAGTCAGGAGCATCCTGATAAACAGAACTGACATGCTGTAAATCAGAGTATATTTGTTTTGACATTGCCTCAAAACAGAATTACAGTGATCCCTCGCTATATCGCGCTTCGACATTCACGACTTCACTGTATCGCGGATTTTATATGCAAGCATATCAAAATATATATCGCGGATTTTTCGTTCCGGATTTCTGCGGACAATGGGTGTTTTTATTTCTGGTACATGTTTCCTTAGTTGGTTTGCCCTGTTGATTTCATACACAGGACGCTATTGGTGGATGGCTGAGAAGCTACCCAATCAGAGCATGCGGTTACGTATCCTGGGTTGATATGATACGTATATTTGTGCGTAGTATATAAACAGTTTACATACATCATTTCAACGAATCTTACCTAATATCTAAGAGAATATGAAGGGTTTATAAAGGCTAAAAATATACAAAAATAGCCATATGGTTTTTACTTCGCGGATGTTCACCTTTCGCGGGGGGTTCTGGAACGCAACCCCCGCGATAGACAAGGGATCACTGTACTGCTGTACACATGCGTTGCGATGGACATGTTGTTTTAAAAATCCATCCATCCATTTTCCAGAACCGCTTATTCCATTTCGGGTCGCGGGGGGTCCGGAGCCTATCCCGGAGGCTGC
>JAAGVU020000078.1:17829329-17851631 GCA_011763525.2 Mormyrus iriodes | reverse complement strand
AACCCGGGCGCAGACGTGAACCCTGATCCCAGAGGTGCGAGGCAACAGTGCTAACCACTGCACCACCGTGCCGCCCCGTGTTTTAAAAATATTTTTGGAATTCGTTTTCAGCTGTTAAAGCAGGCAGGTAGCCAAATAACGTAAAAGTAACCCCTCCCTCCATCGGGAAAAACTATCGAAGAACCTATTCGGAAGATTAACGCACACCCCATGAAATTTATTTCTGGCAACGGGCACTTGTCTCCTTCTTTAAACCATTGGAGATAACAGTTTGGCCGGTTTTAAGTAAAATAGATGTTGGGGGGTTATTGGTGATGTTAAATGAAGCCTGATTAGTTACTGTATTGTAAAGGCAAGACACATGCAGCGAGGTCTAAAGCATTACGAATTCCCGCCCTGTTCACACACCCCGGTATCTGGAGGGACATCTGTTCAACCGAACATTCAACTAAGTTACCTCACACATCTCCGCAGATTATAAAGGAAACAAACCATTCATGTCCCAAAAGACTTCAACGAAAAGTTGACGTGGAAAGCAAATCCAGGCATCCATCTATGTAACGTTTAGCATTTAATTGTAAGAGTTCCTGAATTCCTCGTGCTGGCTGCTTTTGCGTTTAAATTACATTGAACGCTCAGGCGAGCCGCCGACAGAAGGGGAGCTCTTGGCTTTTAACTTGGGAACATCAAGTTCAATCAATAAACCTCCCGTCAAGAGTTTTACTATAAAGAAGCTTCTAGAAACTTCTCTTCTTCCTCTCCATAGGTAACACCCCGCTATAGGCAATTTATTTTCTTAGGATATAATATAATCAGACATTTTCTACAGAGAGCTGAAACAATAATGGCTTATAAGGATTCAAGGCTTTTTTATTATTTATTTCGTTGTCAGTCATCCAGGTGTAAGGGAACACATTCACAGCATGTAGACACAGCTGTCCAAGGTGAAGGGTCCGAAATGTAGGGCAGATTTTCCTTTAGGGTAGGCAATTTTAGACCAGAACAAGAAAATCTCATTTGAGTGAGTGGCAGGCGGGCAGGTCAATTTATTTTGACTATTTGTTTTTTTCTGTCTGATGGTAATAATTGTTTTGTTTACAAGTACCCCTTTATATACGCTTTATATATTTTGCTACATTTGGTCCAGCTCGCAACTTGAGTTTAAATCAGCTAATGGTTTTCATTTGTAAATACTGTACGGCTCCCAGTGCAAACGATCCAAAGAAGCGCTTTAACAGACGTCATGTCCTTGGACAAGAGCGATTCTCCCGAAGCTTGACCGTCCGTGCGCCTCACGAATGGTGGGTGGGTAATGGACGCCGTCCGCGGAGTGTATAATGGAGATGGGAGCTTTGCCGGCTTGCTGGCGCCTTTGCGAGTGGCCATAGCAGCCCGGGCTGCCTCTTTAACAGTCGGAGATAATGACGGTAGGCAGAGGGAGCGAGAACTCGTTCACCTGCTTCTGCACACGGGTCCAGTGTCTGAACGCCCTCCTGCCACCAGCGCCGAGCCGATATTCCCGCGCCGCGTCCCTTTCCTCACGTCCTCTGCCCCTCCCCGTGTCCCCGTCTGTGTCCGGGTGCCCCTGCCTGTCGCCAGGCGTATAGCCTAGTTCAGCAAAGTCTTCAACCCCCCGCCCCTTCGGGTACTTCCTCCTGTTTCTGCTGACTCACAAGAAACAGGGAGCCGTCTGTCAGCCATCACTCCCCTCACTACCTCCCCCCAAACACCATCACACCTGACCCCCCCACACACACAGCACTCCTTTGCCCCCATTACTGTGCTTCTGACTTAATCCACCCTCCAACCCCCGCGTATGCAAACCTCCAGGATGCCCAAACTGTTCAGTGTGTGCGTCTATATGTATGTATGTATGTGAGGAAGATGAGGAGGGTGGAGGAGATGAAGAGAGGAAGATCCACTGCTGCTGCAGGCGTGTCACTTATTCGACTGACTATGGGCACACGACATGCGCTTAAGTGTACACAAAGGGGACCCTCCGAAGAAGGTGGAAACCCCATCAGTCAAGTTTATTGCTCCTTACACGCCTTCCAACCACGAGACAATAATAATAATAATAATATTTCATACCCGGCATGCGTGGTAATAAGGGGTAAAATAACGTCTCTTTGCCAGCAGGATAGAAAGCTTGCTGAGTTAGATGTACCTGAAAGAAAAGCAAATGGGATTCTTTTAAGCGGGATTGAATTTATAGACCACACTTCCAATTTAATTGTTACGTTTACATTTAAAAAACGGCGCCATAAACTCTCCCTCTAAATCCTTGATCTGTAAGTAATATATCCGAGTCTTTCCCCCCCAATTTAGAAGAGGCCGCGGCAGTTTTTTATGCGGTAATAACAAGCAGATAGGAATATGTAACATTTATAGGGAGCAAAATCACTTGCCATCATGGACCCCCGTGGATCTCTGCTGTCAGCCACAAAATAAATCACAGCCGTGTCTGCAAACACATGTAAACAAGATCCGCGTGGTTGAAGCATGGATGATTATTTCTGTTGATCGGCAGTGATTAAACTCCTTACCCACACCCCCCTTCCGGGGCACCTCCTTCCCCGGGGCGCGCCGAGAGGTCTCCCCAAGCTCAGGTCGGGTTACCGTGGCATTAAAGCCACTCGATCTTCCAGAGCGCAGAAAAAGGTAAAAGGCAATTTTTTGTTGCGGCGCGGCTCCGGGCTGTCATGCTTGCTAACTGACACCCCCCGTGCTGAATAGACAAACAGAAACATGCAACCACAGGAGAAAAATGTGCGCCAGTAGCGGAAATCTCCCCCTTTTTCGTGCTCTGGAAATAAACAAATAAATAAATAAGCCAATGAATAAGACATTAAGGAGACAGCGGGCTGATTAAAACTGTTTGAGGCTGCCACGCCGGATTCACTTCAGAGCTCTCCAAAAAAACATTTTTTGACAAATTGCTGCATTAAAGTTACTTTGTGCTAAAAAAGGCAGTTTGTCAGATCGGTAACCCATCCATAAAACAATGCCGCAATGAATAAATCTGTGTTGTTGGAGCCTATACTGTTAAATAGATTTGAAAATTCAGTTTTGAAACTGACTGGTTTGAAAGGTTTTTTTTTTTTTGGTGGGCGGTGTTCACGTGATTTTTTATCAGAGATGTTCTGTGGCATGGTAGCTCCCGTGGCGCATATCAGAATAAGTGGTGGGATGATGGATAAATCCATACTTTCTGGAATATTCTAGGATTCTGGTCAAACACCTGAGCATACCCTTAACAGCTGAAGTAAACCAGTGCTTTTAGTGTTTTTTTGCTCACAGTGTTGGGTAGAGGGGCGGTGCAGTGGTTAGCACTGTTATCTTACCCCTCAGGGATCCGGGTTTGAGTCTCCACCATGGCTCCACGTCTGTGGAATTTGCATGTTCCCCCTGTGTTGTTGTGGGCTACTCCTGTTTCCTCACAGCCCAACGACATGCTGAGGCTAATTGGAGTTGCCAGATTGTGCTCAGCAATTGTTTGCTTCCCCATCCTGGGTTGTTCCCTGACTTCTGCCTATAGGCTCTGGACCCCTGTGACTCTGATTAGGACAAGTGGTCACAGAAAATGGATGGATGGTGTCTGGAAGCTGTGAATTTGATTTGCCTTTGTAATTATTATGTGTAGATTTGCAGTGCAGGGCTTGATTTCCCCTTTCTGCGCTGTTCCAGCATGACCTTAAGCACCGAGACGGGAGGTCACATTCTTGCCGACGTGTGCAGGACGTGAGGTTTCCTCTCACTCCCCTCCCCCCCGTCCAACCTGCGAGCACTGGAGGAGGAGGACAGGTCACCCAGGAGTTCATTTTCTCCGTCAGCACAGGCTGATTAAATCAGATGCCAGAGCTGCATATGGCCAGTAGGTGGCTTAATGGTTAAGAAACTGGACTCATTTTTGGAATTTAGCTTAAAGTGCTGGAAAAAGTGCTCAGAGTATAATTTTTATGGAAGCCAACCGTGGAGGCCAGTCATAGGACTGGGTGTGTCAAAAAGATTAAAATGTTATGGCTCGACTGTGTGGCATGATCTGGACCTGGGGCTGAAAGCTCTTAAAGCGGTGGCAGCATAATTAAGGAATGTGGGGCAAAAGGAGGGGGCTGAACTGCAGATTTTAAACAGGGTGCCACTGTAGGACCTGCAGGTTGATGTCAGTGGTCATGTCTCAATCCTGATGTCATACAGTGGAAATTTTGGCCCCTTTGTATATTTCAATGAATGAGGAGTTGGAGGTCCCCCTTAGGAGATTTTTCCAGCTTTAATGGGGCTGTTGTGGAGTGGGGAGACAAGTCCAGGGCTCCCCTAAATCTGTCAAGCTATCCATGCCCCTCCAACGTCTCAGGTCTTTCCCTGGAGCAGAGTGGTTAACCTGAGCTATAAGAAATGATTTATATTCTGGTTTCCGTGGCGACAGTGGAACTGGCAGGAGAGATATTCTGGGAGGAGTTTCTGTCCCGCGTGGGACCCCTAACACCTGACCTGAGGCTGATGCCCCCATCCTGTGTGGCAACTAAAGTTATACTCCAGCTGGGAGTCCTCAGCTGTCAGAGTGAAGACAGGAAGGAAACAGAGGGGTGGGGGGAAGGGGGTCACTCCACAATCAATCATCCTATTAACCTTGACTGCTGGCCAAGCCACAGACTCCGCACCACTTAGATGGGAATCTCGGGGCCGTTCACTGGCACGGTGGCTCCAGCCCGGGGGGTACGAGCCAGACACGCCCTATTCCAACATCTGCAAGGGAATGTACCTCCCAAACCCAGAAGCAGGTTTCTGTAAGCTCAACACTTAACAGTGTAACAAGGGGAAGAATAAAGAACACACTGAGACTATGAGAAAATATCACAAATTGACATCTTGTAGGCTAATAAGCATTTTTTTAATATGCATATACTGGTACGTGGGCTTGTAAATGATCCTAAATGGGTCCTTACCCCAAAGATTCTGGGGTAATATTGTAATGAGTGATTTATTTAGCAGGAATGACTCCATTTAAACAAGGATGTGCAGAGATGTATATCATGGGGATGGGATACCCAAGGACACTGCCAGGGACTCACTGTGCTTTAATAAGCGCTTTGGGTGTCTTGAAAAGCGCTATATAAATGTAACATTCATTCATTCATTCATTCATTGGTGGTCAATATGGTGAATGAAACAACGCCCGGAGTTAACGTAGTGATGAGTGAAGAAAGGGGTGGAACTGGGACAGTGAGTGCCCAAGTGAGGGTCACAGGTATCATAATTGGTGTGTTAGGTACCTGTTCTACCATCCTCTTCACTCCAGGGTTTGCTTGGATGCCCTGAGCCAATGTTGAACACCAGTGTTTAGTTGCGAGTGAAGGGGGTCACTGTCCAGGGTGCTGAACGTGCTTCTGGAGCAGGGTGTGGCTGAACACATTCTCTAGCAAGTGTCTGGTCACTGAGACAGAGAGAGACAGAGAGAGAAGAAGGTGTGAAGTGCCTGGTCGACTGATGTCCTGTAAATATGTGTCCCTATCCTGCTGCTAACAACACCCCTACAGCTGAGGAGGTTCATTACATTCAGCTCCCTTCTCAGTTAAGGAGAACAACCAGCTTCTCTTTAAACATATCACGATGTTTTTCCCTGAATCTGGCAAGAATCACATTATAATCCCAATTCTTTGTTAAAATGACTCATAATTATTAAAAATACAATTTAGAAATAATACTCTTAGGAGTAATAACAGTGAAAGGAGAATAGGACTAGAACTAAACAGTACTAAATGCCCATGGGGGGATGGGGGGTGTGTTTCAGAATTGGTGATTTCCTGGAGGCTGTCCTTCAACATGATTCCTGGCCCAGCCACCAGCCGCAGCACCGTAATCTCTAACCTGCCATTGATTTCCTCAGGCGGAAGGGGCCAGATATCGCCCCCATGTGACTCAGCCGCTCAGTACATCCTGGGGCATGTGAAAGCACATGGTTCTTTCATGTATACATTGTCTTTTGCTCAGTCAGTGATGTCATGGTCTTTGTTGAGCCAAAGGGAAGATGAGTTCTGCCCACTGGCCACTTCACCTTCTCATTTCTGGCTTTGGACCTGATGGTAATCTAGGCCTCTGGAGGCCCTGGGCAAGCCGGCATGACCTCGGAGACCCCTCCCTCTTCCTCTTCCCGTTCCTGTAACCTAAGCCATGCAGCTCTACGTTCACGCCCCCACCCCCCGTCCCCTGATCCAGACGCCACTCTGTCTTCCATTTTCTTGCCGAATAGCTCCTCTCTCATCTCACTTCCTCTCCATCCTCTCCTTACCCATCCTCCATGCATCTGCATTACCTCTCCACCTCAATTCACCTCCACTATCCTCCTCTTCACCTCACATTTGTCTGCACTCCTCCGCTTGATTCTCTATCACTGTCATGGTCTCCCATACTTGAATGGTAAGTTAAGACTCTATGGTTGTGACACATAACTGACAGTCATGCAGGTTACTATAATGTGTCTACCTTCTGCAGCACTGGAAACACCCTTACAAGGCATTGGTCTCAGCGTGGCACTCTAGAGCCTTGTTCTTAGCACATCTCAAAAGAATTCATCGAAGATGAAGATTCGCGGAGAACTACCCACAATCCTTTGCTGGATTTTTCATCACCATACTCAGGATAATGAATCAAACTGTTGGTGATAGATCAGAAATTCCTGTTAGAACTTCTGAAGTGTTTGTGTATGTTGGTGCTGGTGGTGGTGGAGATACTTACGGAAACACACCAAAAATATATCTACTGCCATGTTATGTGGAGATTTGCTCTGAATGACAGTGAGAGGTGTCTTGCGAACTTGTCAGTAACTGAATGGAGGGAGTGTGAGGGAAGAAAAAGACAGAGAGAGATGAATGGTCTCTCATTCACAGCACTGGCTGGCAGTTTGGGGCAGGCTGCCACCCCCCACTGCTTCTGCTCAGAAGAAGGCTGCTGATTTCCATGGCATTTCCTTCTATTGCGGCTTAATGACGGAAAAGGCTTCGTTTGCAAGTGGAACAAGCCAAAGGGAGCCAACATGGGCCGAAGGGTCACATAGGGTGATCTGGTCATGCCCCATCCCAAGAAGTGAGCCAATGTGGGGGTGATCTGGGCCCACTCGATCCCAGGAAGTGAGCTAATGTGGGGGTGATCTTGGCCCACTCCATCCCAGGAAGTGAGCCAATGTGGGGGTGATCTGGTCCCACTCCATCCAAAGAAGTGAGCTAATGTGGGGTGATCTGGTCCCACTCCATCCCAGGAAGTGAGCCAATGTGGGGGTGATCTTGGCCCAGTCCATCCCAGGAAGTGAGCCGATGTGGGGGTGATCTGGGCCCACTCTATCCCAGGAAGTGAGCCAGTGTGGGGGTGATCTTGGCCCACTCCATCCCAGGAAGTGAGCCAGTGTGGGGGTGATCTTGGCCCACTCCATCCCAGTAAGTGAGCTAAGGTTGGGGTAAATCTGGACCCACTCCATTCTAAGAAGTGAACTAAGGTGGGGGTGATCTGGTCCCACTCCATCCAAAGAAGTGAGCTAATGTGGAGTGATCTGGTCCCACTCCATCCAAGGAAGTGAGCTAAGGTGGGGATGATCTGGTCGTGCTCCATCCGAGGAAATGAGCTAAGGTGGGGATGATCTGATCCCGCTCCATCCAAGGAAGTGAGATGTCCTGAAAGACAATATGAATAGAACACTGGGGTTCTTATCACTGGAATGTAATTAAAACCAGTTTGTTTTCATATATTTCAACTTGTGAAACTTTTTTTAAAAATTAGACTTGCAGATACACATATTATGGTCCATGCAGCTCTTCGCAGTTAACCAGCTACACGCACAGAACATGTATGGGATTCAAGTCCTATATTCTTGGAATGTTGAGAAAATCCTAGTATGGGGTACAGGGAGGAAGACAGCACATCTGGGAATATAATTAGGAATGGTCAACAGCAAACGGGGGAGATCTCATCTGGAAACTCACGTGAACGAAGCTGGAGGGCGGTGGAGGGTGGTACAGCATTATGCAAAGATTCATCATTGCTGTCCCCCCCCCCGGGACAGACCACTAGCAATCCCAGCATGTCTCTGACAGATTTACCAATGCTTAGTGCCCCTGCTTCCCAAAATCATACACACACATTTATCATTCAATTTCAGTAGCATTTATTTGATATAGCGCCTTTCATTACCACTCACAAACACACTAATTCTTTTTCTGATTCTCTCTTTCACACACACACACACACACACACACACACACACACACACACACACACAGAGGAGCTGGTCAGTGAGACAGACATATGAGCCAGTTACACATATGCCCTTCAAAGTCAATTTTTTTAATGCGTATTTCCCATTCATTGTTCTTTCTGCATCTGAGAAACACACACTAAAGGCATAACAGATTCCCAACATCTGTGTGTTTGGAAACTCCCCGCTGAGGTGGACCCCACCTTGTGGTTTAGGGTACAGGACAGACTGTGATGCTGCACTGCATTAGTATAAAACAAGAGGGTGTGAGCAGTGTGTGTACCTGTGTGGTAGGTAGGTGAGACCCACCACTGTACTGCTGCAGGCTAATCTGGCCCCACCTGCATCACACCACTCAGACGGTTTAATATTTCAGCAGCGGCTGGTCCAGCTCCCTGGGGTAATGGGGCATTAAACGCACCATGGCTCACAGGCCCAGGCGGAGAGGGAGAGAGGGATGGTGATGGAGGTGGAGAGGGGGAGCAGAGGGGGGGAAGGAGAGATCCCCTCCAAATACAGGAGGCACATTAAACATTGATTGTCGCTTGCTCTGAATGGCAAAATGGATGAAATTCTGGAAAACTGTGTGTTAAAGCTTAGGGTTAAACCAGAAAGCAGCATGAAGATATATCCATACAGCCATCCATCCATCCATGCATCCATTTATCTACTCCCCTTCCACCACACATTGGGTTGAATCTCTCAGAAGTCCTTGAGTGCTGTTGTGTGTGTGTGTGTGTGTGTGTGTGTGCGTGTGTGCGTGTGATTGGCCAAGTTTAGCACAGCAACAATGCGTCTTTAAGCAGAGAGACAGTCTGGCTAATTGATGGCCCAGCAGGGCTTTGGTTTTCAGACCCTTGAGTGAGACACTTAACCCACATCTGTAAGGTTTAAGGTGTAGTCTGAGATGCCCCATCCCAGAATAGAGGACCAAACACTTCTATCCACCTACCATAGTAGAGGGTCACAGTGATCCTGGAACTTGCTCTAGTAAGGCAGGGGACATCTCTTCATTCACTCCTCTTCAGATCTTCCTCCATGCTTCCTCAGATCTTTCTCCACACCTCTTCAGAGTATCCCTCAGGCTTGCTTAGATCTTCCTCCACTCCTCTTCAGATCATCCTCCATACCTCCTCAGATTTTCTTCCACATCCCCCATGCCTTCTCAAAAGTTCCTCCACTCCTCTTCAGACCTGTCTCCATGCCTCTTCAGATCTTCCTCCATGCCTGCTCAGATTTTCCTTCATGCCTCCTAAGATCTTCCTCCATTCCTCTTTAGATCTTTCTCCACGCTTCCTCAGATTGCCCTCTACGCCTCCTCAGATCTTCCTCTAAGTTTCCTCAGAGACGTGAGAAGATTCAAGCTTTGACTCAGACATGTTCCCTGGCCCATAAACAGTAGTGCAAACCACGGCCCCACAAGGGAATCTACCCTCAGCTCCCCCCCCCCCCATCCGGGGCCCAGTGTCCTGGACCCAGGTGAAAGTGCTGATAGTTTGCGTTCAAAGTGCTGAAGCACGATCTTTTAAAGCTGCGTCGGCCCTTTGGCGCCTCTCACCTGAGCCCCCAACAAGCACTAAGGCTGCTGGGTCATTAAAAGCCCCCACGCCAGTTATAACCTGGCTGTGGTACTTGACCATAGGGCTACAGATCCTGGGTGTTAATTAGCTTTAACCTGCTAATGTTGCCCCCACAGTCCTTTTCTTTTGGTGGTACCATGCTTGTGACTGTGAGTAGGCCTGCCTCTCTCCTGTATTCTGCTTAAGTTTTAAATGAACGCTCAGTAAAACAGGCCAGAGAACTGCTCGTTACCACTCCCTTGAAGATAACCATGCCCCTGCTTTTGTCATCTGGGACGAGTATTTTCCTATATTCACATTACCTTAATTAACAAACTCTTTTTTCCCCATAAAGCAACATACATTTTGAGAAAGCAGAGTCAGTCGGTCCCTGAAGCAATTGGGGGCTAAGGGCCTTACTCAAGGATGCAGTGGTGAAATTATTTTGCTGACCCTGGGATTCAAACTCACAACCTTCTAACCACAAGCATGACCACTGAACCATGCACCACTATACTGCATTTTCTGTGCTTGTGCACACTGTCTCAGCACTGTCATTTCCTGCTGTCCCCAAAAAGGGACGTTTATCAATACAGGTGTGCCAGTTTGCAGTCTACATTAAAAACACTGAGTCAACAGTGATGCAGAGAGGAGTACTGCCAGTCAAGTATAATGGAGCAGTCTGTGGCTTAGTGGGTTAAGGTTCTGTGTTTGTGATTGGAAAGTCATTGGTTTGAGCCTCGGCAAAATAGTCACATGCTTGAGTAAGGCCCTTAACCCCCAGCTCCCATGCATAACATCATACCTCGAGAAATGCCTGATCAAGTCACATCCGATGACATTTACGTCCGCGATCCATAGAAAGTAGTATACACTGATCGATAGACGCCTGAAAGCAAACGTAGCAGGACTTTAGCAGGTATATCACTTAGTGTAACCAGTGATGGGGAATGGGCAGCACTGCTAGCTGTCCATATCTAACTTATAATACAGTAATGTACAGGTGATGGACAGCTGCAATATGAAGATACGCCCAAACTGACTTGTGTCTGGTGGTCCCAGTCCCAAATGCAAACGCAAGTCGACACAAGACTATGTGTGTGTGTGTCTCAAAGGAGAGCAAGATGGGAAATGAGAGTGAAGCCTTTGAATGTACTTGTGCAAATGGCAAATAAAGGATCATTTCATGAAGTATTAGTTCATTCAGTTGTATACATGCATCGGCCTTCGTGGAGTATTCAGTATTCAGACATTTTTGAGTAAAAAAATTAAGACCTTATAAACCATATGCTGGTCTAATGCCTCCGTAAGAACTTTGTGTACTGAAAATTCCTCCATCTGAGGGAGTGGCATTTGCATCCAGTGCAGAGCTTGGGAAACGTCTCCCCCACAAGGCGATCAACGCCATTGGCCGGCCGGGAGACTCGCTGGGGTCAGCAGCGATCGCCAGACTGTGGCAGCTCTCAGTTGTTTAGCAGAAGGCAGTAATTAAAATCATCCAATTGAGCAATTAGGGTTTAATTAAGCACTCCATCCGTCAGCCTGACAAAGACAGAGAAAAACCAGTGGCTGCAGTTTTTAAAAGCATCGTCATCATTCAGCTGAGCGACTTCCTCCCAGGGTCTGTTTGTTTGTGTGTTTGGTTTACTCCTGTTTCGTTGTGTTTTCATTTAAGAATGTGCCACTCACTGCAGATTTTAAATTTTTTTTTGCAGTAGAAAGTTCTAGGAGAATGCTCCAGATGCACCATAGGTCCCTGCCTGTTCCCCTCATAGCAGATGCCGATTGCCGATTATATCTCAGGGGGGAAAATACAGTTGTACCCTTGAGACAGGCATAAACCAAGTAGTGTGAGTGGATAGAAGGCTCAGTGAAGCTATGAAATTGGAGTGGAGTCTATTTTCTTTTTTGGGGCCATTCGGAAATTCCACGTGAAGACCCCAGGAGTGCTTCAAGCTCCTTAGAGGATCAGAGCCCCAGCGTTTGGGGCTAATAGACACATTTCTGCTTCTGGCCCCCCCACCCTGTCTGCAAGAGAGGCCTGAGCCTCCATGGTCACGCTGCCAGCCCTTGGATGGCGGCTGGTATAATTTCCTCAAGTGTGAAAATCTGAGAGTATGAGTCGGCCGGAGTGGTTGGGGGGGTGGGGCTTTTTCAGATCCCCACCAGGCCGAGGAGGCTTCCACTCACAGCCTGGCTTACGGAAATCCAGCGACGGTTTTCCTGCCGGCTAATGATGTCACAGGCTAATCCCACAGCGTGGCCGCCAGTCCGACTGGAATCCATGGAGATTCCTGTATGTGAGCCGTGATAAGTCCCAGCGTGCCTTTCATGGGGCTTCTCTGAATTTCTCCCCCATTTTTATGTGATGGGGGGGGCAGCAGTATCGCCAGAAGTTAATAATATAATAATTTATTCAGAAATCAGCATGTGTATAACCCAAAAAAAAGTGTTGCACACATACACAGAGTTATATGTGTTTAGTGTTGGCTGACCACAATATATCCATGGATTTGACCTTTATATGACAGACTGCTTCTCATATTTAGGGTTTGGTCATCAAGTCGATGTGAGTGTGCGCGTCAGAGATAACGCTGTAGCTGCGGCTGAGAGCGGTGCGTGCCGGCTTGGCCCCGGACCATTAAACCGGCCCGATAATGCCCGGTGTTTGGGAGTTAGCATTAGCCGCTTTAGCGGATGCTTCTCAGGTGGAGACATGGGTGCCTCTGAGCTGCCGTCACACAGCTTTGGTAATGAGGCTGGTGTGTTTGACTGTCTGCCTGGGGAGGGGGGATTCAGGTACTGGAACTCCCCCTCCCCTACCCACACATAATGTGGTGGTGGGGGGGGGCTGAATTATTGATGGTAAATATTCCGAAGGGCCAAACGCGTCCATTCCAATGAGAGACCCTGTCTGTCGGGGGTGGGGGGAGTTTCCTTTCTTGGAGGCATGTGTTTCTCTCCACCCCTGGCTCTGTCAATGACATCAGTATTCCCCATACTTGCCCCCCTCACTGGAAGCAAAATTTTAAAACCATAAAAAAGTTAAAAAATGAACAACAAAAATATTTACTCTGACTTACTCTAAGAGCTTCATCACAATTCTCCCCGCCCTCCCCAGGAAAGCTGTACATTCCTTCTTGCCCCACACACACACACACACACTTCCTCACTGCACTATTTTAAGCTCGCAGATTCATCATCCGTCACGGAGACGCTCGTCTCGAAGCTGCTAACCACGCAGGTTTCCAGAAAGCCCGCTAAAAGCTTTCGCTCTTGTTTCAAGTGCCTCTTATTTTTATATTTTCAAATCCAGAAGGTATTTCCGCAGCCCGTAATCTCGCACACTGGTCATTTGTGCAGTTTGATCATTGCCATTGTTCTGCCCAGGTGGAGCAAAACAGGTGCTGGTGATCATCGCCTATTAGGCGGTAACAGGTAGGTAGCCAGGAGGATAGAGAAGGTGAGACAGTTACGCAGAGAACTCACAGATAGACCAATCCTGCTTGGAACAAAACAGACCACATTTAAATCAGTACTGTACAGTACTTATATATCTGAGGCATAGTTGGCCAAGTCCTCCTATTTCTCCGTGTCTCTCTCTTTCTGTCATCCACTTCCTGTTTCCTGTGTCTGGCTAGTGATTACAGATACAGGGCTGTCCTTCTGTTTAGTGGCCTGTGTTTTTATACCTGTCTACCTGTATCTCTGTTTACTTCAATTCAATGCAATTTATTCTTCTACAGCACCTTTCAGTCACCCCAAGTCGCTTTACATGGTACACTGTAATACAGTACTACATCATATGTACAGAATCAAACATGAAACAGGGAAAAGGCATTACAAAAAGAAAGAATGAAAGAATGCTGTTCACAATGTCTTTCCTCCCTTTCCAGTGGGGGGGCTTTTCTGAGTTTGCCCACAATCCATTTCTCGCTTTTCATCAGAATGAATATTACAGCCGGAATCATATATTTCCGGCAACCCCCCCTCCCCTTGCGCACACACACGCACACAAAGGTGCACGTGCGCTGGCACGTGCATGTAGACAATCGCGCGGAATAGGGACATGCTGATGAGCCTTTAAAGCTGCTAATGGCATCTGTAAATGTGTGATGTGTGTGGGGGGGAGCCAGCTGGGAGCCAGTGGTGGACAGAGCCCCCTTGGCGCTAAGAGCTATGGGAGGTGGGGGGGCACTGGTTCGGTGATTCCTCTCTAGTCCCCATGTTGTCTGCCCTCAGGGTTTGTGTTTTATTAAAAACTTGTTTCCCCTCAATTGAATTTATCTGTCCAGGACCACAGTTCTTGCTCGTTCTCTCTCTCTCTCTCTCTCTCTCTCTCTCTCTCTCTCCTTTTCTTCCTACTGTCATCCTGCCTTTCTCGTTAATGCTGGCTGTTGCATGTGCAGTGACCATAGAGCTTTGACAAGAAGGCCAGACCATGAACTTTAATCCTGGGCAGGGCTTCCACAAAGGGGGAGACAGTTAGGGGCCCTAAAAAATTTGGAAGATAATTGGATTGGTCTGGGTTGGGGGCCCAATATATGCTTTCATCGGGCCCAGAATTTCTAGCACCGCCCCAGATGCCAGGTTCAGTCATCTCTCTGAAGTGGAATGACAGGGTAAATGGTCCATAATTAAAAGAATTACAATCATAATGCCTTAGTGTTTGTAAAAGCTAGTAATGTAGTTACATACATCTGTCCACTTAAAAGAAAATTAAATCAGGAACAAAATTTAAAAAAAATAAATCTAATTTAAAAATAAATCTCTCTTTACATTAAACTGCTTTTATTTTATGTCTTCCTGTTAGGTGTGAGGGTATCTTTTTAGGAATCGTGCCCACATGTCCAAGCTAGAACGCCACCACCGAGAGATTTCAGCGTGGATTGCGTTTGTGGTGACACCCACCAGAGGACGCTGAGGCAGCTGACAGTCCCTGTTTAGGTCAGATTCCTGTCACCTGTCACCTGTGCCTGGACCCACACTGACCCGGATATAAGGATGGAGCCCATCTCAGTACCGTTAAAGACTGCAGTTTGTTGCAGTAGGGTAAAAATTGCAGTTTGTTGTTGGTATTTTGGAGGTCCTGATTTTAGTTCATCTAATCCCTGAAAGTACCCAGGTCATGTGGGTTCTGTTTCTCTTTTTCCTGGCCCTTGACCCCCCCACCCCAGGGCTTCTCAGATTCAGTTTTTAATCCGCCGGGACTTCCTGAGCTGCTTGGCTGTTTTTGCTGTCATTCTCCTCTGATGAGTCCAGTAGAAGAACAATGTTCTTTTTCTTTCTTTTCTAATACACAAGCAAACCCTGCCGCCTTCATTCAGGTCTGCCCCCCCAAGCAGTTACAAGTCCTACCCTCTCCCCCAATGAAGTGCTTAATGCCTCCCCGTTCCACATTGCTGGCTGTGAGATTTCCAGCCAGTTAACTGCCCCTCCCAGCTGAAAGCATTCCAGGTACAGGGGGTGTTTCCCTGTAGGCATTATGGGGGAGCACTATTTAGAGTGCACACACAAAGTCCGCCTGTAGGGGGAGCAGTGTTTTCCACATACAGTACCAGCGACCTCAGGCTGGAAAAGAGGGCAAGATGAAGATGGACGAAGGAGCTTCCTCCTTTCTTTCGTTCTGACACCCTCCATCATCTCTTCCTCCCAGTTTGCCCTCCTCTGAGTCGCTCCTCTCCCAATTTTCTCATCTGTCTCCTGAGGGCAGTTTCCAGCCGATGTTCATTAGGCCTTCAATCCCCAGGCGAGCAACACCGTGTGTTTAACATGGGGGGGGGTTCCTTTCACAACACACAGCGCCCAGCTGCCGTCCCCCCGCCCCCATCGCTCCCTCCATATCAGTCTCCCCCCACTCTGCTCAGACAAGCTCACTGGCGCCAATTACATTTTTGTGTTTACCATGTGCAAAGTGGATGATTTAACATATAATGACAGAATGTAATGGTTCGCCGATAGCTTTTGTGTTGCAGAAATGTTTCCTCTGAAAGGAAAGGACGAAGTGAAGGGGATAAATGTAATTCTAATAAAACAATAGGGATCCAGCATTGCTGGTGCTTGGACCCCTAATAGAACGACATTGCAAAAAACATTGCGAAGGATAATTAGCATTATATGCAAAGTGTGTACACCTCTACACAAATAAAGTTGTCCTTTTACGACATTGAAATTGAAATGAAACTTTTTTAGAAGAAGTTCATATCTGCTGTGGTTCTCTAGGCTGGGGTTCGGCTGTCAGTCCTGATTCGAGTCAGCATTTTTGTTCCGTTGCCGTGGCGGCGTAGGACACATTGACACAGTGACACGTTGACATGTCGGAGTCAGATTTTCCTCCGGTGCCAAGTAGGAGATTCAGGATGATGTGATGACAGGGGCCGGGGTCCTCCAACGAAAACCAGTAAGACCATTTAAACCAGCACATTAACACACCAATAGTGATGTATGCGTATTTCCAGGCCAGCCCGGGAGTGCAGGTAATCACATTGGAGGCGATGGCCAGGAGAATGCTGGGATTTATTACCAACATGCCATGGGGTTCAGATTGCAGGAGATGGATCTGCAGTTATCAAGCAGAGTTTAGTCAACAAAAGGCGAAGGGGATGGCTCTGGGAAGTCTGACCGCTGGAATGGACAGAGGAGGAGGATGTTGTGTTTCTTGAGGATGAAGACCATCTCCCAGCAGATCATACTGTCTCCCCTCTACTCTGACAGGGGGCCGAGGTCTCCACCAGGCCAGCCAAGACTGGCATCGTATATCAAACAGGCCCTGCACTGACATACAAAAAGCATCATGCAGACTGACAATGGAGAAGCAGGTTACATATCAGTTATACAGATCTAATGTTTACCTTCCCCCCACCCTCACTTTTCTTAAATTACTACCCCCCCCCCCCCCACTGTACAAGACCCCTCATGAAAGAGAGAGGTATTCCGAGGTATCCTGATCACAGGTCCAGGGCCCAGGACTCCCTGTCAGGAAAGTTCTAGAGTCAGTTCTGAGGAAGGCATTTTGTTCACTCTATGATTCAAATTGGCAAACACTGCAGTTTTGCACATTAATACCTACCTACACATAGCTTGGTACTTCACTACACTTTCACCCCTTTTTAAGACTTTAAGCCGGAACATTCCATTCCCCACCCTCCATGCCTTAACCTCCAGGTTCCCTGGACCCTTCGGACCCCACCCCCCCCAAGAGATCCCACAGGGTTGTGTTTTATCGTTTTGCTCTAAGCTTGATCTCCATTGCCTTCAGAGCCGGGCTGCCTGCTTGCTAAGCAGAAGCCAATGATATCTAATGGAGGGAATATGGGGGGGGTGGGAGGGGGGTCATCACACAGGACACCATGACTGGATCAATCAGAACCAACCGGGGCCGGTATAAATAACCCTCACTTGCTAGATCTCAGTCACCCGGCCTCTCTTTCTCTCTCTCTCTCTCTCTCTCTCTCTCTCTCTCTTATTCTTGAACACGTCAAAGCAGACAGGCCAAAGGAACAAGAGAAATAGAGGTAATGAGAATGTGACAACATGGCTTGGGACAGAGGGCACCGTTCCATTGCGTTACTGTTTTTTACTGAGGAACGGCACTGTAACAAACATCATTTAATCCTCATCCATCATTTTCAGCTCACAGTGATCCAGCCTAGTACCAGGGCCACATATTCTTCACCAAACTGCAGAGGGGATTCCAGGATTTTTAAAGTTAAGCAACCATAATTTATAAAGGGCCAACCTTATCTTTAGTCATTGATTTGTTTTGAATCGGTGAGTGACAGGGGAGGGGGCCAATCAGTTTTCAGCTGGGGTCAGGGCCCCTGTGGCCCCACTCCTGTATACACCTCTGTCAAAGTGGTACTTGAATTTTTAGCCTGGACAAAGCAGCTACCTTTTCCTGCTTGGCCTATGAATGTTTTATTCTTTGGGAGAAGCCTAGGGAAGACCCAATCGTGTTGAGCAGACAGTGACTGGGCACTAGGGCTAAATCGATACATATTTCAAGGTTTAACATTCCTGAGTTTTGTTCACTATCCATGCTTGCATTTCTTAGGTTGAAAATCCTTTGAGTTCGCTGATAGAATTCACCCGCGGGAGCCAATAACGCTTGAGTTTACTATCTACTTTGGCCAGCGATACCCAACTGCACTGAGATTTACTGCCGGCTTCAATCTAAGGAACCATAAAGCAGCGGCGTTGGCTTTAACATGGAGACCGAGATGTGAAGCTCCTGTTTTCTTCGACTAATCAGACCCAGCAGACATGAAGTCTACTTTCACCTGTAAGAACCAGTTAATCGACCAATAAGCATCATTCCGCTTATAAGAGATTAACGATGCAAAACGTCTGTTTTGCCTGGCAATGTTCACTGTTTCAGCTCAGTATCTGGTGTTAGAGACAGGAAATTTGCAGACTACAGCCACAGTGTTTAGTAGAGCACCACCTTCAGTTCAAAGCAATACAGGACAAGGTAACACAACATGGGTTGCCCCTGCCTGTCTCAAACTTAACAATATGGTTCCAGTGATAAGTGACTGATTATCTGATTGGCTGACTGATTATCAGGGGGCTCTGTTGATGGACACCTGCTCTGGATGGTTCTTGATAATCTTTCTCCAGCCATTCCAACCTCACATCCGCTGTTCTCTTTTTCAGGGTGAGGGTTAACTAATTCATTAACCACTCCCCTCTTTACACGCCTTCCACGCGCTGACGCTCATGCGTGCAATAACCGCTCGCTCTCCACTATGGGCCAGAAATGAAACGCCTTCCGAGGGGAGATTAACGAGGTTGATAATGCGCCAAATCTAAAATGCTCCATTTGTGCCAAATAGCCCTGCTTCTTTAACTGGTGCCGCTCTGCGCCGTCATTAAGGAGGCGAACGCTATCGCTGGTTATCATCGCTAATGGGTGAGATCGGGGGGAGCCGAACTGCCTACGCGGCAATAATCATACGCTTTGGCCTGTCCGCCCCTGCTTCCATTGCTCCCTGGACGGCCAAGTCAGGGGAGGGGAGAGTATTCCAGAAACCACATTGGACAGTGTACAGTCTTGGTCTGTACAGGGCAGATAATGAGATGAATCTGGGTGATTTTTGGGTCCGAGCTGATAGGGTTGGTATGTTCGAGGTTGAGGCACCCTAACCTATAGCAAGGACCAATGGAAGCCTATATGGCACCCACAGGAAGCTTCACCGCTGGTGCCCCCGGTCTGAGACAAAGTGAAATTATCTGGTTAAGTCTGCACCCCCTCAGAAGATGGTATGCTAAGTGGCCACCAGTGTTGCCTAACGGGTTGACCGGCACTGCCTATAGCCCATGTGCGAATCTGTCTTGAGTGCCTCAAGAATGGGGTCGTCACTGGAGGTGACCTCCGTGCTTCTGATCCAAAAGGCTGCTTCGCTTTCACAATGTGAGGGAGCCAGGCCATCGACCCATAGGACTGCAGCTGGCGGTCCGGTCCCCAGCACCGTCTGGACCCCCGACTCCTAGGGCCGGGACCACAGTGGGTCGAAACGCTATGGATCGGGACCTGTCGTGCCCTTGATTGATTGGGGTGAGCGAACAGCCCTGCAGGACGGATCAATCCAGGAGCTGGAGGTCCCGGCGCCTGCAAATCGGGGAGGCTCCAGTCTGTGATCGGCCGGCTAGGCCTGTACCTGTGGTAAATCCATGAAAGCCGTCAGCATGAGTTTATTAGAGCAGGAGAACCATTCATCTCTATGCACTATAAAGCTCTTTGTGGTGCACAGAAGCCAAACCTTATCAAAGGCTGGACTCTTGACTGAGGAGCATGAGTGGGTATTCATTTAATATGGATGCAATATCACGCAGAATGATGCTAATATCCACCAATCAGACATCAGCCAGGACAGTATTGCAGGTTTGGGTCCTACCAGAATGGATCAAATAGAGAATAATCAAGCAGCAAGTCCACCTCCCCACAAAAAATAAATGATGTACTACCTAGGTATAGATGGGAGGCACATGGCACATTGACTGTGAAGTGAAAAGCAGTGAGGTGTAGAAGTTAAGAGAGAAACAGTGATATTTTCAGATATATAAATTAATTCATACACTGTACATTTTGGATAAAAGCTTCAGGTAAATAACTGTTTGTATAAATCTGAAATTTGGTTATTAATTTCTTCAGTATGGCAGCAGTGTTACCATTTATTAACTCCTGGCATTTATAGATCCATAATATTGTTGTGCACACACTAGACTTTTGAGAGTTGCCCTTGATATTGTTAAGTAATATCTAAGGAATCTCATTTACAGACTGGGATTTTTTAAGAAACAATTTGGTGATGACTCACCTCAGTCAGGCTGAGACTCTCATGCTGGTTCCACCTACTGTTCACCTCTGGCCAACGCCAAATAAAATGCCCTGTGCCCTGTCCATTGTTCTGAGTCCTGGTTCAGATCCCTTGGGATCTGTCAGATGATTCTGTTCTGGAGTCTCATGCTTTTGCTTCTAGAACAAACCTTGCTCTTCCTTCATGGATCTGGCCTGATATCAGATCTGGAAAGGACAGGCAGAAGATGTAGACTGTAAACAGTGAGGGGATGGACCGATAATGGATGGATAATGGATGGACGGCAGGTCGGTTTAATTGACACGATGTCAGGGTTCTGGAAGCTTCTGGGAGGGCGTGATAAAGTTCCCCATCCATTCCCACAGTCCTCTCTGGCCAGACCCGACCTCCCCAGCACTCAGCCATCCAGGGATAATCCAACACGAGGGGCTTATGCCATCCCCATTTACATAGATAGCGTTTATTATGCTCCGTACAGAGAGGAAAACCTCTCACAGCGTTGAATCTCCCTGACTAAGCTTGTAATTTACACGGCCGGCCAAAACGGTTAACCTCAGGACTGGGGGAGCGGCTGGGTAACAGAAATGTGTTGCCTCTCTTAATAAAATTTATAAACGAGAGACATTATACCCCTCCCACGCATGCACATCCCCCGCCTTCCCAACCTAGGCAGTCTTTTCACTTGACTTAGGGGTCTGTTTTTGAGTCAAAGTGATAATTTTTTATTGTCAGCTTCAGATATATATTGTCAGCTTCAGATATATATTGTCAGCTTCGATGTGTGGAGTCATACACTCAGCTGAAATGTCGGTCATAGTGCAAATGGAAGATAAGTAATAAACAGAAAATAAATACTGAGACAAACATAAAACAGACATGACATTTTAAGACATGATATTTAGATAGAGACAGAGAGACGCCTGAGTGATCGAGGGCGATTGTGCAAATTGCTACAAAAGTTTGGCATCGAGCTAAAGGTGCAATAAATAAATTGATTTAAATTCAGAGTTTTGAACCTGTGTTAATGATTTTGTCTATCAACTAGGTCCAATCTGTTCAGCGGTATTCTGGCGGGATTGCCAGGGAAACAGCGTTGAAGTCATTCTTCTGTCTCCAGATCACGCAGGTAAGTGATCGTGCTTCATCTAGGCTCTTGCTATCATTTCTAGAGCTATGAGTTGCACCAGTTACCAGACATGTTGATAGTAATGTAGCATTGAGAAGATGCCTGTTGTGTGTTATTGTGCTTTACATGAAATACTACAAAAACCACATTGTTCAACCTGGGGCGCTGCTAGTGATTTTGGACCCCATGAAAGCATATCTGATTTCCTGATTGGCCAATGCAATTATAATTCAAATGTTTTAGGGCCCTGTCACTCAGAGGTCCTCAGAATAGTCCTATCTTTCCCCCTGTGCTGCCGTTGTGTGCAGTTATAAACAAAAGGATGTTACATGGCAAAGGGAGTAAAATTGCAGAGCGTGCTCGTTTGAACGAAAGCCTCCGTTAAGAATTGAAATGTTATCAGTAATCGACTTCTTCTGTCACCAAGTGCAGATGCTTTTTGATTATAATCATAATTCTATCCATCATTTTCAAAGTATATACCAGCCTGGGGGTGGGTGGGGGTGGGCATCTCAGGGCTGAAGATGAGCGGCTACCATCAGCCAGAGAAGCTGTCGACAGTGGTAGTAAAATCTGAGAACGAAATGGGAGGGGGGTAAAACTGAAGGCCAAAAAAGCGGAGTTGATCACACATGATTTTTGGTGGTGCTCCACCACCACCACCACAACTATGTGCTTGGGTGGAAGGGGCCCCAGACTGCTGACCTGTGGGAAATTACCCAAGAGTCTGCACATTGCCCACCCTCACTCCCTTCTGGTCGGCAGGTGCTGAGGCGGATTTCTTTACGAGTGACTGCTAGCAGCCCCCCACCCCGAGCCCCCCTAAAACCCGCCACACTCAGCCCCGCGGCAGCGACACCAATCGATGGGCCACGCCCAGCCAAGCGTGTCCGCGCCAGGGCGCCTCCGCGGGGGATTCTGGGAAATCTGATTTATGACGCCCGTGAGTGTTGCTGACCACAAAGTTTGGGAGCTGTGCACCCTTTTCCCCCCCCAACCCCCCCCCCCCCCCTCCCCCCCCCCCCCCCCCCCCCCCCGCGCACCCCCCCCCCC
>JAAGVU020000078.1:17796563-17816168 GCA_011763525.2 Mormyrus iriodes | reverse complement strand
AACTAGTTTTAAGAATAGTGGAATGTTACACTTTTTTTCTTCCTCCGTTTGTGGCGCCCCCTGGATGGATGGTGCCCCTAGCATTTGCCTATATTGCCTATGCCACGGGCCGGCCCTGCTTTAGGCAATATAGTGTACATAGCACATGTCAATTTTGGATTTGTTTGACATTGTACATTTATAGGCTTGTACCTCTGGGAGGGCATGGTGGAGCAGCACTGCAGCTTCACACCTCCAGGTTTTGGGATTTGATACCCGGGTCCATGCACGTGACGTTTGCGTATTCCCCCTGTCTGTGTATGGGCTTATTCTGGATTCTCTGGTTTCCTCCTGCTGTTCGAAAAGCATGCAGTAAGGCATCTTATCGTCTGAAAATTCCCCATTGTGTGACAGCATGGCTGTATTCACTGCCATCCCATCCAGGGTGTTCCCTGTGCTTGCTGGGAGAGGCTCCAAGCTCACCATGACCCTGCACTGAATAAGCAGTTTTGGAAGATGGATGGATACAATAGGTCTGCTTTATGTGAGCCAGGATATGTCCAATTAACAGGCCTGCATCTTTAATGGAAATTTATCTAGTCTATAAAGAAGATTACACTTACGCTTATTCAAATTTCAAATAAAAACCAAATAAAAGCTAACATCTCTTTAAATCCCCATAGATAAACAGGAGAGATAGCTTTCCCTTTTCAAATATCTTAATGTCTTATGTAAGGAGACGTAACTCCCAAGCAGCACTTTGCCCCCTATCTTGGTAACAGGATGTTATTCAGATCTATCATTAAGCTGTCGCCTCACTGGGAAGCATCTTCTCTACACGCGACAGTTTGGTCATTTGCTGTGTGTGAGGCAAACTGTGGCACTTGGAAAAGAGAGGCTGCCTCAGGGAGAGACAGCCTTCTCGGGAGAATGAGGAGGTTGCAAAAGTCAGACGCCACTGTTGTACACATCTACAGGGGAAACCTGCCTGAGAACTAAACAGGGGGCGTCCCTTTCAATTTCAGGGTACCAATGGAGAGTCATAGCTTGGAAGGGAATTTGGGAAAACGACAGCAGAACCTACTTGGAACTGAGAACTGGGTGAACGGTCCTTAGATATAAACACTGAATGTATCACAAAACTTGCAATGTGTAATCTGTGTTGTGGAGAGGAGAGGCGTACCGATGTAAGTGAAATCGCCTCGGAGAAAGTTTGAAAGATTCGTACATGACTTGGTCACTTTCAAAACGACAATAATGCATTTCAAATTAATAATCCATACACTATAGATCCAATGTTGCTGTAAATTCAACACTGTGGATTAATATTGTTCTATACTTTAATTTGCATTTCTTTTTATTAATCATAACCATACATCAAGGTAGGCAGAAGTACTGTCTCAGACCTTCAAGTCTAGTGCGTTCGAATCCCACCCCACATTTTGTGTAGGATGACCACTCGTCCCAATTTTATCTGCTGTTGGCTGTCCTCCTTTTCGTCCCTTTGTCCACCATTTTCCCTTCACCCCTACCTGCCTTTCCATCGACAACTAACACCACTCTCTCCCAGCCCCCAGGTGGCCAAAAAATCTGAAATCCCCACATGCACATACTACAGATGTCAAGGACGCCTGTACTTGCAATAATTACTTTTTTATGCCGTTATCAAAATGACCATCACCCCCCCAACATAACTTTTCGTGGGTGTCCTCCTTTTGGACTCTTAGTCCCCCTGTTTAGACACAGGTGTGCTCTTTTTTAGAGTCCAGTCTGTAGTAACCCTAATTATGTGTGGTCTCTGCATGCTCCAGGCTGTCCCATAACCCTGTACAGGACAATTTGATCAGGAATGGACAACGGTCCTATCCATTGCATCTCATTATACTTAAGCTCTAAATCCTAACTCATTAACTGGCGGCATGTAGATTAGCTCCATTTTTGATAAAGATGTGGTGGGCTGTATTGAGTTTGGCAAAAGGAAGTAAAGTGATGATAATTAGTTTTTTTTTTCCAATCGAAATTTGCGTGCTCCCCAAACAAGCGAATACACAATCAGCCAGGTTCACTTCTGCCCAAACCACCATCAAACGGTAGTTTTCATTTAAAAGCCCCCAATTGCCTGCCTTCTTTCATTTCAGTATCGATTGGTTAAAGCGTGTTGATGAAATCCATGTAGCCGTGGGCGGTTTATTAAGCCGTTTTTGATTAAAACGGAGCGGACTGAAACGCGGTGCGCTGGTCACTGTCAATAACCCCCTCCCTCGTAATCGGAAATGCGTTCAAAGCGCAAATAAAAGATCTGAAACAGATGTTTTTTTCGGGATTTTTTAATGTTATTCTACATCTTCCAGTTTTGGAAGGTTTGTGATGGCAAGGAGCAAGTCATAGCACAAAGACAGGCGGCCTAGCGGTCCTCTTTTGTAGGAATAAATGAATATTTTCAATCTCAAAATTAATTTTATGAGATCTGCAGCTTTTTGTTAACGAAGACTCTAAAGTTTGCACCTTCACTGTCACGAAAATAAGACTGAAAGTTATGATCAAAGTTAAAAACGATTAAGAACAGCTGATGCTAAGCTGATGGAGCATACATTCAGCCGACAGGTTTACCCACCTCCAGCGAGGGGACATGAAACCTAGTAAGGAGACGCATTTTCTTTAAGGAAACTTTTTGCTGCGTTGCATATTGTGCGACACTCGGCCAAATTTTTAATTCGCCCAGATCAGAAACTTTACCCTCTTTTAAGAAAGAAAGCGTGCAGACGCTTTTGCCCTCGACTATTCTTTAATGTTGAATCCAAGATGAAAAGGTAACCAGAGGCGGCGAGCGGCCCCGGTGAAAAGCACGCATCTATGGAAAAGCGCCGCCTGCTTTGGTGTACAAGCGCGATGCTCTTTACACTGTCTGCCGGACGATTAGGGAAAATCCTTGACCAGGCGTGGACTGAGAGAAACAACGTGATTCCCGAGTTTTGCTGGGGAAAAACTTTTGTAGCCTGTGTATGTTCTTGTTTTTTAATATTTTATTTTATTGGGGTTTTTTGGGTGAAAATGCTATTGACCACCGAGGGAGATGTGCGGAGAATGGAAAACGCTTGGGCAAGCAAGACAGGGGGACTAAACTTCACTAAGTTTCTCTGCTCTTCGTCTCCATTTCGCCTTGAAATTCCTCTCCGGAGATTATCCGCAGGTAAGCTTGTTACTTCCCATGGGGCTACATCAGCAGCTCTGCGTGCTCCAACTGACCACTGGGGAGTATGTGTGCATCCATCAGTATAAGAAGGTGGGGGCTAGGGGTGTGCAGTCACATTTCTGCATGTGACTCTGAAGCTTTTGGTGGTTATTTTTGTGGGTGGGAGGGCAAATAAAGCAGGGTCGAGGTGTTGGACCAGTTTCATCAATTTAGCACCCCTCCCCTTTTTTCATGCCACATCACAAAGCAACAACACCCCTGTAAACAAACCCAGGAGGGGGCTCTAGGAAGATCATCAGCAATCAGACCCTCCTCAGAAAGCATGCAGGTGTGTGTTCATCTCATATGTGAGTGTCTTTGCATGTATATGGCCAGACAACCTCATGTGTTAGGTTCTATTCCCTCTTCTGTAGTCTGGCTGTTTTTTTTAATGGGGGTGGGTGAGGGTGGGACTTTGAGAGGGGGCTTATACTAGCTTTGCAAAGGCGGGTGATGGGGTGGGGGGGATTGGAACTTCTCATCAGAGAAAATTGAGGATTAACAGTTAGGGATCCATCAAGCAGGCTGGGTGAGGGGAACTAACCAAATCTCCCTCTGCACCCACCAGCCACCATCCAACTTCCAACGGGCATTTTCTGGCTGTAACATATGGGACACCTGGGGTGTTTCTCAATACCAAGAACACAGAGGTTATACTTGTGGTCTTCGCAGGAGCAGTCTTGCTAACTTGCCTCCCAAGAATGAACTTGGGATTCAATGAATCATGGCATTGGTCTTGTTTGGTGAGGATGCAACTGATGGATTGGAATTGGTCTTGTTTGGCGAGTATGCATCCTTGATATTTAGGGAGGGGCAAAAATGACATTCAGGGGTTTTTACCGTCCTCTATACTTCTGTTCTTAGTGCTGGAACTGGTCTTTGGAAATGGAAGATGACATAAAATGTGCAAGCAAGAACACAAGTACAGTCAAATATGCATATTGAAAAATACCCCTGTGCTTCCTCTTGACATCTGGCTGGAACGCCTGCACCGCATGTTCACAGCTGAGTGAAACATCTGCATGGGACACCTGCACTTCCCGCTCACTGCTGGTTGTAACACCTGGACTTCCCTTTGACAGCTGGCTGTAACACCTATATGGGACTTCCGCATTTCCTGTTGACAGCTGCCTCCAACACCCATAGCGAGCAGCCACCTGTTGCGTAATTATGTATTGAAACAATGTGAATGAAAACATTTGCTATTAATTCTTGATTTCTTTGGAGACAGGAGAAGGCATTCCGTTCTGGCGTGCTACAATGTAATGTGAGCACTGCGTAATTTCAGTGTGGGTAGATGTGAGGCGTTTCTCTGTCTGTCTTTAGCAGTTGTTACACTGCCTTGTCCTTGCCCCATGTGATCAGACACATGGAAGGTGACAGACACCCTGGAGTCACAGTAACAAGCCCTTCCATCTCAGAGGTCTGAGCGTGTGTTTGTGTGTGCCTATACAACTGTATGGCTAATCCATGGATGAATTGCACTCGTGTTGAGAAAGGGCTTCTGTCTGGAAGGAAAGTGAGAATTAGGATTAGGGTGGAGCATGAGGGGAATCTATTTTTACAGACAGTTCTGAGGTTTCCAAGATGATGAAGATAAAGATTCAACTGATCCAAATAATCAAGTGGGCGGGGCCAGCCATGGCCTTCAGCTGCATTATATAAATTCGGGAGAAACACACAGCATGAATGGTGAATTCATCATTAGCTTTGAGCCACTAAAGTAATTGGATGTAATGCCACAGCTGGATTGGAGCAGAACCACCCGATGCTATGGGCAAGTTGTGGTTCTGACTGGCCAGACATTGCTTGGGCTCCTCTGACTCTGGGTCTTTAGATGAGTGTATTTTGGAGTTTGTTGTATGGAGGTCTTCTGTTCATTTTGTGTGTGGTTTTTGTGTTTCCTTGTTTATATGCCTGAATTACTATGAGTGTGTCATGTATGGGAATGTGTGTGTGTGTGTGTTTGTGTGAGCCCCCCAGCCTCCCCTGTCTCCAAACACCCCCCGTGCCACCTCCCACTCATTTATGCTGACCACCACAAACAGATTAACGAGCCAGAGATCTTCCTCATGTTAATTAATTTGATTACGTGCAGGCTGCTGCAGCCGGGTGGGTGGGGGTGGGGGGTTAACGGGGGACATTTTAATCAGGATCCCAGAAGATGAACAGAGCGGCTAGCTGGGGTAGCTGTGAGCCAGACCCTAATTTACAACATACACTGCCACATAGTCAATGCCCACCCCCACGCCCCACCGCCACCCAGACTGCCTCCTCACCCTCTTCATTACCCCTCTCATTAATGGAAATCTAATCACACCCGCCCCCCCATAGACACACAAACACTTGGTTTATTTAACAGGCTCTGACGGTTCCCGGTCCTCTGTATTGCTATTCATGGTGTGGGGGCTGTCATCTTCATGTGCTAATTGTATTCGCTGTATCAATGACCGCTTCTGACTCCCTGCAGTATTTATTAGTACAACATCATCACCCCGCCCCCACCAAAAAGACTCTCCGCCTCAATCCCTCCCTGAAATTATTCAGTATTTTTCAAATCAAGTAGTTTCATACATTTTTCTTTGAATGTTAAAGGTGGTATTTTTATGTAGGAAGGTTAAGTTGAGGGTTGAGTGGTGGTTCAATGGTACAACAACTGGCCCTGTAGAAGATAAACCACTTCTTTTGACTTTGGACAATCTCAGATTTTCATTATTATGAGGTTTGGGTGTCATAAAGGTGCCCCAGTGGTCGTTATAGCTGTTTAGGAGGAAGAGCCCTTTGTGATGATGATGTCATGCCAGGAAATTAATTTTTAAGTGGGTTGTATGAGAGGTCCTTGTTGGGGACTAATTATGTTGATAATTTGGATTTTGTGGGAGATCGATGAGGCTTTTTGGCCCCTATAGTCGGGCTTCTGCCAAATCTTCATGCAATTCCTACATTTGACATTGACACTATTGGTTTTAGTCGTCTTGTGAAATTAAGTTCAATTCGATTCAATTCAATTTTGTTTTTGTATAGCGCCTTTCACAACAGAGCTGCCCCAAGGTGCTTTACATGGGGGTATTGTGATGCAGTGCAACATCATAAAGTGAGAACAATACAACAACAGGGAACTGGAAAGACAAAGAAATAAGGGAAAGAAAGCCAGATTACAGTGGAGGAGAGGAACTAAAAACTCCCAAGTAGGGAGAAAAAAAATTCTGAGTAAACCTTTTGCAGGAAGTTCAGCCATCCTCCAGCCTGAGCCTAATCCTAGGTGTACAAACCTACCTTGGCAACAATGACACAGAAAGGTTAAAATAATGGCAGGTTCTCATCTAGACTGACCGGCTTGCATCTAATGAATGGTTCCTTTCAAAAATTTTTGTCAGTGTAGTAATCCTGTGTTAATGACGGTCATACAGCACTAAGCCAAATTCACTGTGCCCCCCCAGCAGATGGGGCCTCAATAAACCCATGGGACACATCTTTCTGTCATACCCTTGTGCTCGACGGAGGGCAAACCAATCCCAAAATAAAAGCCTGCTTTCGGGTGCCTCAGAAGGTAACAGCGAAGAAGGTAGTACTGGGTAATATGCAGAAGCAGGGAGTGCTGGGTGTTTGAGAGTCACACTTCTAAGCAAAGAAGAACACCAGGAGATGTTAGTAAATGTGTTTCAGGTAAGGTGAAGGCATCCCAGGAGTACAAATCGCATGCAGTTGAGGTGCAGAACATTGACTGTGGCTTTGAGAGAAAGCAGCCGCACAATGCAGCCTAAATAATGAAGCATTCAATGAATCCTGTTTCCCTGCCCGCCCGAATTTGTGACAAAAAAAATAACAAAACTGCCAGACGCAGCAAATCAAAGCATTTTACAGCTTCCCTGAAAGCCGACGCGGACCTGCACAGTCCTTCACAGCGGTTTGGGAGTTCTTTTTTATATTTCTGAGTACGTGAAGGAAAAGCCAGGCTGTTAAGTGAAAGGAAAATTTTGGGGAAGGAATTATGGGTGCAGGAGAGGTGGGGAGACCTGTGGCTGTAAGTAGCTATGGAGTCTGGTGAGTGTTTATACCTGAGTAGTTTAATGAGCACAGTCGTCTGGAATGTGTTGGCTGTACAGAGCTTGACTCTGGGCCCATGATCTGCCAACACAGTTTAACCCAATTTGGGCAGAAGGTGGCCTAGTCACAAAACGACTTGTAACCTTGAGGCTGATTGTTTGAACCACAGGAGAAGAGCCAATGTTGTGCCTTAAATGACAATCTCTGTGTGAAAGCTGCAACATTGCAGCTGTATTGAACAAGTTGGGTAGGTGGGGCTGGTCCATCTAAGCCATCAAAAACCCTAATTAAGTGTACCAAGTAAGCTCCATTTCTTATATATTATGCACATGTGTAGTGGTCCCATGTTTCACACAACACTATAAATATGTTATTCATATGTTTACTACTACTAATAAAAAATAAGTACTACTAATAGCAGTTATTATTGATGTTATTATTGTTATAGGTATAATACTAATGATGTAACACAGAGAACAGGGATGCATTTAAAAAGATATGTACAATAAAAACTAGACTTAAGTTTAAGCTATTTTTTCAGCACATCTTTACTACAGGACAGCTTAATGGGGCAGGGTGGGGAGAGACATGGCATGGGCTAAGCTGAGGAGACAGGTCCAGGGCTGACTGGGACAGGGCCTGTCAGTTCCGCTCCCCTCTGAACCTGCCAGTACCAGTCACAGGTGATTCCAACAAGCAAGTATAAGAATCAAAAGAAAATTAAACCATTACTGGTCCCAGTCCATGGGCTGGGTTAACTTTACAAATGTATTGGATGAACCAGAGATGTGAGGGTGAGGTGAAATACCTATAGCCCCTCTTATGCCCCCCACCTTTATATCCCTATCAACGCCCCTGCATCTGAGGTAAGAGCATATGCCAATGAAATGAATAATGTAGGTGGGACTTCAGCCTATATGGTCATTTGGGGGGGGGGGGGGCAGGGGGTAGTTGGATCTGAGAGGGGCAATGTGAACGGAATGATGACAGACACTCTAACTATGCCATCGCTCTGGCCATCATCACCCTCTCACCCTGCATCAGATCCCATCACATTGGCTATCCTGGCTTTGTGGACCCCACCCCCCACGCCAGCCCCCCGGCATGCTATGCCAGGACTTCTGCACGTGTCCTCCTTACCCTTGCTGCCAACTCTATCAGAGAGGGTGCAAAATCAACCTTGAAGCGATGGAAAAGTTTCATATATCTCTTTCAAGTTCCTCAACCTGGCATCTTGCTTGGCATACCCGATCCCCTGTCTTTTCCGGCTCACCGCCATGCTTCCGACCTGGTATGTCAAACTGAGTATGTTGAAGTCACTTCCAGGTTTGCTCGTGACAATATAATAGCTCTGGGGTTTGAGAAGATGGCAGATGTGACACCATCCTGAGGAATGGGGGGAACTGGGAGTGGGGGGGCTTTCATCAAATGTGCCGCATGTGACAAACGTTTACCAATCGCATTGAATCATGCTTCCTTTTTTGTTAGGAGAATCAGGTGCAGAGGGAAGCGTAAGTGACAGTTAATTTATCACGACAAAATGTACGGAGCGTTACATCCGCGGCAGGGTCGCTGCGCTCTTTACGTCGACGTGGCGTTTATCCCTTCCCGCCGCCGTTCCTCTCCGTCTTCTCCTCTCCCTCGCCCTCCCTCCGTAATCAATTAGCGCCCAGCGCGCCGGGGAAGGTGTCTGCGCCCTACATCGGCAGCGAACTCGGCGTAAATGCTCCGTAAGCACTTTATCAGAGAGCCTCGCTCTCTTTCTCCACCCTCAACATTCTTTTCTTTTTGCTTTCCTGTTGTTTTTGTTACTTCGCAGCTCCCTTCCTTATGAAAACCGTCATCCTGACACTCATTAAAGAGCAAAGAGAGGAGAAAAACATCAAGGGGGAAGAGGTGGGGAGGGGGGTTGCGCTCGCATGCTCGCCTCTTCAACCTGCGGTCAGAGAGACTCGCTCGTTACTGCGGGAGACGATCACAAAGGCGATCAATTATGGATCAAATGAACGGCACTCGCTGCGCCTTCCGCTCCCACCCGTTCTCCGCTCTCTCTCCCTATGCCTGACCATGTTCTCCACCAGGAAATATGAGGAGCGTGCAAGTCTAGACAAAGACGCTGCACTGAAGTTTGGGGTCCAGAAGACTGGGGAACATTCATGTCCCGTTAATAATTACGGTCAGACCTTAGCTCTCCTAAGCCAATGTTCGTTTCTAAGTTATGCCATATTTATTGCCTTGTTATTATAATTTTTAACATTACAGGTTTATTTTAAAGAACTCAGTAATTGCACAATAATTACAACTTGAATAAAAATGACCATGAAAGACATCTTAGTTTAAAGTGAGCAGACTCAATGGAAATGAGCGGTATGACCAGGTAGATTGTTAAACAGTTAAACAGTAACTTTTCTCTTTGTAGTATTTACACAAGTATCCATGTGTTCCTTTAATTTCTGTTTGTTTATCCTTGTATGTCTTGCAAACACACATGGAACTTAGATGGTCACAGTGATTTTACATACCAGTATGGTGACAACCCTCTTTTGTATTTTCAGAAGCAAAAAAAGAAATAAATCATATCTTAAAACGGTGATTTTGTTTTAACTCCAGGCGAGTGTTGTGAGACTGTGTCACACTTTCACCTAACTCAGGTCTCCATTGTCTAGCACTTCATTAGGATGGTAAACAGTCACGGGGAGCGAGACGGCGGCGGCGCGATCGTTTGCCTCCTGCTCGCATTCTCCTCTCCTCTGCCACTCTCTATCCCCCTTTCTCCCCCCTTTCTCCATTTCTCACTCTCTCTCGCTCTGGTTTTATTCAAAGTGCTTTATTGGCAGGATATATACGTAAGAGATATATTGCAAAGTGCAGTGCTGCTTTTAAAGATGGTAACAGGTGAACAGTGCATTTGTCCAACAGAGTCGAATGTGGGGAAAAAATCAAACCAATAAATATACTAATATTTAATATACATAACTAAAATGGACTCTAATAAAATTTTAATATCATACAAATAGCAACTTTCTATTTTTCCTCTCTTTTCTTTCTCACCATCTTAATTCATCACTCTCTTTGTTTACTTTCTGGCCTAGGTACAACCACCAGGTGAAACCATCTGTGAAAATAATGGCAAATATTTGTGTGGGTGAACAGGACTGATTCTCATTCGATTGCGGGGCCCCAATGGATTAATTAGAAAAATATGAGCGGTTGAGTAACTAGCTGATTTAAGATGGTCGTTAACATTTGGGTGATACCCACAGTCCATGGTTTTGAATTTTAACTTTGGCCTAAATATTACTTATTAATGGTGGCTGTTAGTATTTGAAATACTGAATGCTGAAACCGATTTTTGGTGAAATAGCTGCAGTCGCGAGTAGCTGTCTGTGGTCCTGAAACCTCAGTTTAGGGTATTAGCGGCCCGCGGCCGCTGTCCGTGGTTCTGAAATGCCCACTCACTGCAATAACGCTGCGCGGTAGCTGCCCGTGGTTCTGAACCCCTCGTTTACTACAATAACAAAGTGCGGAAACTGTCCGTAACACTGGGAAAAAAAAAAAGATTAAGTGTCTGGTTTTTATTGTGCGTATGCTTTTAAAGACATGCTTGTTTTATATATGTATTACATCATTGGTGTTATATTTATAATAATAATTCATTGATACTAATTACTATTATTAGTAGTGCTTTTGTTTCATTGTTAGCGGAAAACATTAATAATAAACACAAAAATACGTATTAATAGTGCCGTGGGAAGCATGGGATTACTGCAACTTCGCATTATATATATGTAAGAATGAATGAATGAATGAGGCTTATTCTACACATTTAATTGGGATTTTTGATGCCATACCACATTCTTTCCCATAATGCAAGTCTGTAAGCTCTCTTATAGCCCTTTTCCATCAATGCAGTGCTGGAACTGGTTCTGCACTTTTCCACTGCCCCGGCATGTCAGCGCAGAACTGACGGGCTGGCACTGCACACCCGTGATGTCAGCTTGTGGAGAGAGGGTGCAATGAGGTGTGAACTTGTTACTTACAGTGTTTGATGTTTTGTTTGATTTTAGCATTTGCTGAATACATACAGGAATTAAAGTAGAGCTAGAGAAGGCAGGTTACATTCTTAGAATGGATAAAATTGTTAACAGATAAAAAAAAGACTACTACTGAAACTCCAAAAAGGAACTCACACAAAGTGGTATGGGATGAAAAAAGTTTTAAAGTATTAATTATTAATAGCCAACTTCCAAAGTGCGATTGCAACACATTTCCATACAGGTACAATTATAAATTGGCGCTTGCTCTTCCGAGTATATGTTTAAGACAGTGACATCCGTAGTCAAATGTATCTGGTGAAACTGAAGTTTTAGATTAACTGTGTCCGACTGAATCAAGGAACTATTGTGATTAGTCAATGGCTTGTTAGTGGGTATGACCTAAAAAAAATTTAACAAACTCAAAAGTGTTTAACTGCCCGTTGTCATGTGCGTAATCGCCATCTCTTATACATGACATTTTCACCCAGTGGGAATACAGGCCGGTTTTCAGGTCACACCACTTCAGAACCTCCTGAGAATCAATTTCCTGTCAGCACTGGCACCGGCACCAGCACCAGCACCAGAGGAAAAGAGGTAATAAGGTGATGTTGGCATCCCATGACTGCCTGTGAGGATTCTGGTAAGCAGTTAATGATCCAATAATTGAATAATAAGTTTACTTGCATAACTGGCAGCGGGTCATGAGCAGTAGGATTGTCAAGGTTGCCGTGGGCTGGGCAGCTGTACCTCAAGGCAGGCGATGAGGTGGGGATGGGAGGCACATATATCCCTCAGTTCCCAGCAGGGGGGTGGTGGAGCAGAAGGGGGGGGGGTAAAAAAAATGAATTGATCCCGATGGAGGTCGTTAGCCAGCCTCTTCAATTAACTGTGACACCAAGAGGAGAGGATAGGTTGAGAGGAAGCAGGGGGGAGGCTCACTTCACCATGACAACGGGGTTCCGGCACTTAATGAGACAAACGAGGGCTAATACTTATTTACTGTGTGGTCAGGCGTGGACCAATCAGTGTGCAGCGGAGAACCCTGCTGGGCGTAAATCTCCCTGCTTCTCACTACACATGGGCTATAAACCCCAATCCTGGGCAAGGCAGCATGGTCCAGCACATAGGGCTGCTGGCCATCCAGAATGGAGCCGGGTCAATGCCCCAGATCCATAAATCTCCATATAGATTTATTGGTATTTACTAGGAGGGGGCACTCTAAAAAAAAAAGGTTGAGTAATTTCTGTGTGTATCAACTTGTATTAGGGTGAATGAATGGGGTTCAAAGAGATAATGGGGTGTCTGGGAATTTGGACACCTCCAGGAGGGAGGTGGAGCCTAGAGATGGAGACACACCCCTGGGGACGGAGACAGACTGCCAGGATGGAGAAACAGCCTCAGCGTGAAGTTAGACTACGCTGGTCCATCTGGCTCATCCCCAGCGAGCATCTCCTCGCTCGCCCATAAATGAACCAGGGGAAACTAGCTGCCTCAGCAACTCAGCCCCTGGAGTGAAGAAAAAAAATCAAAATATCAATAACCTCTTATAGCATTAAGGAAAATGCCTAAATCTTTCGCTTTCTTCCCCCCACCCCACCCTTTACGTTTTGCCAATATCACTCAGCCACTTATAGTTGGCTCCACTGGAACTTCCACATGTGCAGTAAGGAGCCATGCTTTTAATATCCTGTCTAGTGTCATTGTCCACTGGCATGCCATCCTGATGGAGGAGATGATTATGAACTAGATGTTACCACTTTTGCACTATTGTAGTGTTGTATTGTTTGGCGGAAGCTCAACTTAATCGTACAACAGAGTCCTTGCTGAAACTCAAGCTAGCAGCCATTATAATCACCAGTACTATTTTGCTAACTGTGGTCAAACATTATCAATTGATAAAGCAATAAATTGATTGATTTTCAATTGGGATGATCCTGAGAACTTTACATACTGGTTGAGGGCTGGGAGAGGTAGGGAAAAAGGCAGGTGGGGAGTAGAAAAATGAAGGGAAAATGAGGTGAGGAGAGAAAGACACAGGACGGGGAATGGAAAGGAAACCTGCATGACTGCTCAGGGAGAAATATTATTGACGATTTTGGGGGATGGGGGTGTAAATTATTAAAAAAGGCCCCAGAGGACCCGTGAGTCTATCTTTGACACTCGATAAGAGGAGACACTGATGTGCTGGACGAGGCAGATGTCTCAGAAGACAGCAGTGTGGGGGGAGGGGAGGGGAGGGGTAGAGGTGCATGGAACTAAATGGACAGCATGTCGTCTTTGTGCCAGCTGTCAGTCAGGGTTTGAGGTGTCCGCAGGCTTGGGGTTGGCCCATTAGCCAACGAGAATTTGTCACTAAGTTCCTGCCTCCATGCAATTGTGGTCTGTACATATGGGCATGCACAAAGCCGATCTGAATACGGAGGCCTGATGTGTGATGACGTGGAATGTTTCCAAAGGGAGGAGAGGTGTGGACATCAACAAGCGATGGGGCGGTACAGGGTGCCACAGCTCATCAGCTACTGCCTGACCCCCCATCATTGTACTTGAGTCTCTGTCATCCGACCTGACATTAAGAGCTCCGACGGATGGCCTGCCATCGCCACGGAAACAGGCTGATGGGATGCCGTCGGGCAGCTGTCGCACTGCATTGTCCTCCAGGGCCAAGGAGAGGTCAACGTCGGCCTAACGTTTGGTGTTTCTCTGCCAGCTTACATCCGCTGCTGCTGTAGATGTTGATGTTTGAGCTCAATTTATGTCATATGGGCAATTTGATAAGGGGATATTTCCATGAGAGTGAGGCCACCAGTGGCAATTATGGCAAGGTGCAATGTTGCTCATTCGTATTTCTGTGGGGAGGGGGCATTTGTGGCCCCTCAGAATGTGAGAACCAGTGGATCGTCAGCAGAAGAGTCATTGTTCCTTTAAATCATACTGGAACTGTTTTTATAAATATCAAAGTCAGTTTCCGTTCAGACTCCCAGAATTTAAGGTCCCCAGATTATAATTCATTTGCATGAATCTATGACAGAGACTAAGTAGCATAAGGTGGAAGGAGTCCGCCAGACATCAAGTTTCACCTAGCTGTCTCTGACTAATTAACAGCCACCCCACCCACCTGTCACCTGACCGGTCACATGATCATTATGAACATGCACAACAAAGACCCTGAAATTCATAAATGAAATCCATCAATTCCTCTTCTTCCTAGCGTATGTTCTGTGCTGGTGCATGGTCTGCTTTTTGGCACATCGATTGCCACTTGTTCCTGCCCAGTGTGTCTTCAGGGTGACTCTGACTTCCTGCATGTTCTCTTTGAGTCCATCGTGCCAGCATTTCTTTGGTCTTCTGCGGGGTTGTTTTCCTGGCAGGCTTAGGCGCTGGGCTGTCTTCGCCACTGACTAGTCGCTGTTATGGGCTAGGAGGCCATACCATCAGAGGCACACCTCTTACATCTTCTCAGCAATGGGGGCTAGTCCCGTGACTTTTCGCACATCGTTATTAGCAATGCTGAGTCTCCCTCACAGCATCTTCATTTCTGTTAAATGCTACTTCATCTGCTAGAACCCCTAATACCTATAGCCTGCAACCTCTAACCTTTTCTTTTAGCAAATATGACCCCACCGAACACTCTCTGAATGGGCCATACATATATATACGCTTATGTGTGTGTGTGTGCACGAGTCTGTGCATGCCCACACGTGTGTGTCTGTGCGTTTGTGAGGGAGTGAGAGAGAAAGACAGAGAGAGCTGCAGTATCGACTAGCCATCAAATCTACCGTCGTCTTTCTCTCTGCCTCAGCATTCCTCACCTCTACCATTACTGCTCATAATCTCATCTAGAGAGGCACTCAGGAGAGCAAGCGAGGGTGAGATGCACCAAGGGGGGGCAAGAGAGAGAGATGGAGGGAGGCAGCGGCCTGATCCACTGCATTTATTCTTGCTGCTAAAGGATGGTCAGATCAGGCCAAAGTTCACAGGGTTTTCTCCTTTTTATTAGGCTGGTTGTCACCTTTTGCATCCAATCCCAATTGGTTGTCAGTTTTTACATCCAATCCCAGCTGGCTGTCACTTTTCACATCCAGTCCCAGTTGGTCATCACCATTCACATCCAATCCCAGTTGGACATCACCTTTCACATCCAATCCCAGTTGGCCATCACGTTTCACATCCAATCCCAGCTGGTCATCACCTTTCACATCCAATCACAACTGTTCATCACTTTTTACATCCCATCCCAGATGGTTGTCACCCTCCACATCCAATCCCAGTTGGTCATCACCTTTCACATCCAATCCCAGCTGGTTGTCACCATTCACATCCAATTAGATGTGATTCTCAGATATGTTCTGGCAGGGGAATGAGGGTTGGTGCACTGAAGGCTCAGTCTGGGTTACAGGGGGCATTATGGTGTGGCTGTGCAAGAGAGAGGGATCTACCTGGGGGAGAAAGGAGGGCGGGCCCTCTGTAGGGGAAACGGATCTGCTGGTGGAGACAGGTCTGTATTTCATAACTGGCTTTGGAGGAAAACCCCACATGAATAGCAAACAGGCCCACAGCATGACGGCAAAGGTCCCGCAGTCGATACCTTCTGTGGTCAGGGGAACCACAGTATTGATGAGGTGAAGGAGCTGTCTGATACTGAAAAGGGGGAAACCGTGGAGGCAGTCTGAGAGTTAGTGTCCCAGCCTCAAGTTAGAATGACTGAAATATAATAAAATACAAAAAAACTACAATTAAAAAACTATAAATATTGCTTCCAAAACTAACTGAAATAAAATGAAAACAAATGTTTTGGATACAATAATGAGTAATATTTATAATTATTAATACCCATTAATAATTAATTAATAGTCATTAATATTACTTGGAACATGTTTTGCCCATTTTGAGGACATTACATGTAATGAGCATTGTGTATACATGTAGGATTCTTTAAAGATCAGATACATAAAACAGTGATACAACTTTCAGTTTATCCCTAGAAATAAAATTAATAAAACTTAAACAAACTAAAATATCAAAATATGATAGAAATATATTATTAAAATATAAAACCAATAACTAAACAAATACAAACTAAAACTAAACTGGATTTTCAATCAAAACTGAAAAACATATAAAAATAAAAACTAAGTAAAAAAATACATAAAACTACAATAACAATGGTTAGAATCACTGTGTAGTGGGGGGCATGTGCATATTAGGGTCAGGGAAAAGTCAGGTGACCGGCTCATTCAGTCACTTCACCTGGCCAATCATAAAAGAGTTCCAAGTTCTGCATTTACCTCCTCACCACAACACCAAACAACAGTTAGACTCACCAGGCCTGCACAATAACACCCCCCCTCCTGAAATGTGAAACTGTAGCGGTCTGCTTACTTTTCCTGTCCTTTAAACGGTACTGTGACCCTTGGCTTCCGGAAGGATCCACGGCCGCTAGCTGGACGGGGCCTCCCGGGACTGGCCATATCACCTCCTCTCTCTCTTTCTCCTTCTATTTCACTCTCCCTTCCTCTCTCTCCCACCATCCTGATCAATTCCCCATCAGATCTTAATGCTGTGGCGTCTTAATCAGGCCAATAACTGCTCTCTGTCAGCACCATCGACTGCCCCCCCCCCCACCACATGACAGCAACCTGATTCAGGGCCACATGCGTGTGGATAGACACCAGGCTCATTCACGTCCATACAGCCCCAGACAGCAATGGCCAGCCTGGCACACGATTGGCTGCACGCAGGTAAGGGCTGCATTCCAATTGGATGTAATGCACTGTGTAAACTAAACAACTAATATGACACGGTAAACAAATGGCAAAATATTCACACCCAGAAGAAAGTACTAATACTTTCTCTTTGTGCCTCTGTGTGCGTGTGCGTGTGTGTGTGTGTGTGTGTGTGTGTGTGTGTGTGTGTGTGTGTGTGTGTGTGTGTGAGAGAGAGAGAGTGATTGCATGGAGGGTGTGCTTGCAAAGAGCGAAAACTCAGGTTCCCTTAGAGGGAATGTAGAAATGCTTTTATTGCATAAAATATCTTTAATACTAATGCAAAACAGAATAAATAGAAAATAACTTAAACAATGTAATATAATGCATTGAAATAGTTATAGTTTTAATAATCTTAAACCAGGCACATGGCCATGTAGTAAAATAATGAGTTTGACCACACACTCCAACCCCCCAATTTTTTTTTTTTGTTACTGATAAGGCGTGTAGCCAGACAGTAAAATTAAACTCCTCTCAAAATTTGCTTCCCCCCGATCAGCTAAATCTCTCAAGTGAAAATCAGAAGTCAGCTAATTCTACTGAGAGGAACTTATCAGTAGGGCTGCCGGACACCCCACAAAATTTATTTCAGGCTGCAGGCTTTTTTAAAACATTGTTTTAAATCAATCTGAGAAAATATTCATCCAGTTTAAAATACACTAAAATTTTCTTCCCATTTTGTTCATTACAGAAAACTTCAAGGAAATGTCTTTTTTACTAAAAGAAATGGTTAAAATTAAACTAAATCTGTGAATTGATACTGAACGATACATGAAAAATGGTCACCTCCACTGAGTTGGTGTCCCCCACCGTCATCTTGGACTTTCCTCTACGGAGCAGCAGTTTGTCTGCCGCTCAAAACAGAGGTTCCCCCCGTTCCGCGTGATGAATACAGCGATCAATAAATCACCGCGGGCTTGAGGGGGCCCATGGCTGGGGCTCTTTTGTCATAGAGTATTTATGCAGCCGTCACCTATGTCTCTGTCCTGCTGCGATCCACCAACGGCTCGCCCACGCGACCTGAAATATGAAACCACGCTGGCATGTTTAACAAGGGCCCGACACCGGCATTAGCAGGGGATCTGGGCGCGACTGTCTGAGTGTGCGAGAGTCGTGTTTAAAAATGCCACAAATTCAGTCTCATTTGGGGGGTATGTGGAATTATTTTATTCCCCTACAATGATTTATACAGGTGTCATTATCTGCAGCAGCATTTTTCTGAAAACAGACGGCTTGTCACCCTGGTTTGGAGCCAACAAAGGGAAGATAGGTGGATTGAAACAACATCTTCAGAAGTGTGACAGTCTTTAAGGGTGTGGGGGGGCAGCATGAGTGTGTGTTGGGGGGGGGGGAGTTCCTTCCCTATGTAGCTTCCAGGAGACTTCCACATGTCCAGAAGAGGAGGCAGAGTGTGACAGTGACACCTCCCCCAATCACACACAGTCACAGGTTACATTAAACCATCTACTTACTCAGCCCATCCTGCTGCTAGAGATGGATACAGGAAAGATTATTTTATGTTTTATTTTGATGAGGCACTAAAGATCATTAATAACTCATCAGATCTATAGATTTCACATGATAAATGATTTTTAAAAGTGCACACATTAAACACAAACAGAATAAAATCTAAACCATTGTTTTATCAATTACATCAAACGAGACAGAGAGAAAATCTGTGGTGAATCTTCATGAGAAGGATGTGATGCAGAATGCAGGTCTGTTAAGCTCTGTCACCCACAGAGGTTTGAGGTGAGTCTCCACTCACAAGGCAGGAAACCCTCACTGAATGCTCGCTGGGTCTCTGTGACTCGCTGCCCCCTCCCTGATCTTCAGCCCCACCTTTGAGGGGCCATTCTTCACGTTCTCATCAGATCAGCCTGCCCCCCCCCCCACCCCCACAGGACCAATGCCAGCCAGCTTCTGTGCTCAGATCCTGTTTCAGATGCTGGGTTGGTGAGGCTTCTCTGCCCATTCCTCTCCTCAACTTCATCCATCACTCATTCAACCAGTGACAAATGTTCTATACATATACACTGTAATCACCATGAGTGGAGTTTTGGGAGGGGGGGGCAGCTGCGGTCAGTGCCCCTCCCCATTGACCAGAGTCAAAATTGCATTGTCAAGACCAACATTGCAATGATCAGCATCATTGTATTGCGTTTTAAGTGTTTTACCTGGCTAGCTAACAGATGGCATCATGCACAGATTTAGCAGTTGTTTGTTTTGGTTACTTGTTTGAATGCAGTTGTTTACCATTCAGGCCCAGTGAATAAATGGTATTGTGAGGTTATAATTGTGCTCACTTTGCACATTTGCAAAGCCAGTTTGTTGGTACCCTATAAGCAGGCAAAACTATAGGTTATGTGTGCATCGGATACATGAGTTGACAAATCGGATAAGCAAGGTTTCTGCACCCCCAAATGCATAAAACTTCACTTATGGTAGCCACATGTCTCCCACCCCAAAATTCTCTTAGCCTGTCATGCTTAAAAACACGGCGCCCCCCCCCCCCCCCCCCCGCCCCGCGCGCACGCCTCCTCTCCCG
>JAAGVU020000078.1:17768978-17787653 GCA_011763525.2 Mormyrus iriodes | reverse complement strand
AACACCATAAATCCAAGAGTAACTCCCTTATTACCCCCCCCCCCGCCACCAATAAGGGGGTGCTGTCTGTACATCTTTCTTGACCCCCCCCACCCCACAGCCCATCTTTCCCAGTGTTGCTGTAGCAGACTGTAAACACAGAGTGCTAGCCCTTTAAGACCAGGATTCCCTTAAGATGCCCCCCACCTGGAGACTTTGATGGAAACATCTCAAGAGGCTGAGGACCTTTCAGGCTCAGGAGCCTGAGCTATTTATGACATCATCTGTCACACATGAGGCCTTATGACAGTTTTGTGGGCCACAGTACTTTAAAGCTCTGCATCAGAGGCACCCATCCCACGATTCACCAGGGGAGCCGCACAGGCGGACCTGTGTAAGGTCTCCTGCATGCTGATGAATTATGAAACGGAAGCACGGGGATATGGCTGCCTGGAGGTTTTAGTGTTAAACATTTATTGCATGTGTTGGATGGAGAGGGACAGTTTTGGCGCAGCCAAGGAGGAAATGTAGGTCTCTGCCGGCCCTGTGGACCATGGGTATCACATTCCCGGTGGCGATGGTGATCAGCAGGGGCCTTTGAGGGCCTGAGAATGGGGTGGAGTTTCATCCCATTCAGCTCCTGGTTCTTTGGGTCAGAGGTCACCTGGGCCATTTCATCTGGAGGTCCCAGAACAATGTGGTTTCAGGAGTTACAGGGTGATTTAATCCAGGGTTGGGGAAAGGCCTCCCAGGCCCCGCCCCAGGTGGAATGGAAATATTTTCGACTCCTCACTTGAGGCTGGGAACCAGCAGTCCCAGTTTCCTTAGCACCAACCTTCCACATCTCCAGTAACAAGCAGGCTTCTCACTCACCTCACTTGAATTGTGGGGAGGGTCTCATCTGACTGGCCATTCATCTAGACCACTGTTGGAGTTTACCTGGATTGGCCTGGTGAGATTTGAAGGGCGGCATGTATTTATCAGCGAGGGAGGGGCCTGGCTCACACACACGTTTTCCTTCCTGTGCCACTGAGCTGGGGCACTGACAAGAAGATAGGGGTGGGGTGGGGGGTGAGTGCACGCATGTATATACATGTACGAGTTTGTTTATTTATATATTTACTTGCCCACTGAATTATACAACAGCACCTGTTCTCCCCTTAAAGAATAAATAGCATCTGCCCAACAAATGGAGAGCTTATGATTTCTGTATAATTTATGGTAAAAGCCTCTTCAGTGGGACATAAAAAATATATAGAGAATGGTCCCCATGTAGTGAGAGAATGGAGGGCTGGGGGACACAGCAGGTGGGCCTGTGGGGTAAATAGGCGCATACAAATAAAACCATGTCTGAATTTACCCACCCCCCCCATCATCCAACCATTACAGGTAACAATAAAGGAGCTAAGGAAAATTCAGCCTTACAGGCTGCTTGAGCGAATATATGAGACGAGGACTGCATTTATTCAGGATTTATGCTCATCTGAGGAACCTCTGACCAGTAGGTGGCATAGTGATAAAAGAGTCACAGGCTCAAATTCAGATTTAGCATAGAAAAAAGTAGGTACTTCAATAATACATAATTAGCTCATTAGACTACAAAATCCCCTGTTTACGTGTAAGTTCCTGGCAATACAGAAGTAAAATGCAAAATTATTTATCATTCCAACTCGTCACCCACAATTCACCTTTCCCCAATTCACACAACATACACTACAGGCCAGAAGTTTGGGTCCAACCTCCTATTTTTAAAAAAATAAATGATACACTGCTTTTTCAAACTTTTATTACAAGAAAATATTTCAATAATATTATTATCAATAATAATAATAATTCAATTTGAGCCTTCTGTTCAATTGTTAGCTGTGCCTTTCTAGCCATTACAAACATAAAAATAACAAATATTTATCACAAATTCGGACTTATCTGTTGTGATACAGTACAATAGAAGATTGATCTGGGACATGGCAGACAAGTGGCTTTCGTTTAGTTAATTAAGACGCAGTCAAGAGAGGCCAAGAGCAAATCAAGTTCTGACATTAGTTAATAGAATTCTAACACAAAGTGAATGTGAATGCATTAAAGATTAAAGACAGACCTGATATGTCTTCTTCAAAACCAATAGTTTCAGCCTTTGAGGCTAAATAATGTGTTACTAGAAGCTATAAAGTACTGATACCCTGTCAGTTACATTTGTTTTAAGTATTTCTACTATTTTCTTGTAATAGAAGTTTGACAAAGTATCGTTTATTTTTTAAAAACTCAAAAGGTCGGCCTAAACTTCTGGCCTGTAGTGCACATTTGTGACTCTAATTAATCTGAACATATATACAGTGCACGCTCAACACATGCTTGTAGTCCTTGCATTTTAATAGTGCGTGTATGCCCTGTGTTAATTTGTCCAAAATGTAAAGAGGACCATGTGCAGAAAATACAAGCACATCAATACGTACCATTGATATTAATGACTGCATCAAATATGCAGGTATGCAGATTGTGGGTGCAGTGTGTGACTCAGAAGGTTAGGATGCCTGTGATTGGAAGGTTGCTTGTTCAAATCCCAGGCTCAGGACAGTGATGTTACCATTGGCACCCTGAGCGAGGCCCTTAATCCCCAGTTTCTCCAGGGACTGAATGACCCTGATTTCTTAAAAATATACATTGCTCTGGATAAAAGCATCTGCTAAATAAATTAATTGAAAATGGATGGTGTAGGACATGCTGTCACACCTGTAATGCATTGCGATTAAGTAATTGAGCCTGGTTTGTGATCTTGCTTTGAGCTTAAATAATCTTATTTAAACACTGCAGTGAACATAACAAGTTCAAGTACAAGTTATCATCATTGCTTTTTGAGTGTAGAGTTCAAGGCTTTTTTTAATTAAATGTCAAGTTCTTGGGGCTGGATTTTGTGTGTCTGTGTTTTACTTATGGGTTTTGGTCTGGGTTGCCACCGGCTTCATGGTCCTGGATGTCACGGTCTTGTTTATATGTCTGTGGCTCTTGTTGACCAGCATCTTGTCTTGAGTTTTTAATACTAGTCTTGCTCATGGGATAATGGGTCCGATTAGCCAGAGTTCTGCAGCTGGAGTGCTGGGCTACTGCGGTCTTCTTTTTAAGTCATTCATGGTCGTTCTGTCCTTGTGTTTTAGCCCTATGTCCTGTGTTCTGGCTCTTGGTTCCTGCTCCTGGTATCCCTGTCCTCTGCACCTTTGTCTGCTCTTCTGTGCACCTCAGCCTGAAGCCCTCCACCCAGTCAGCAGACTGTTGGTCACCTGTTTCCTGCAGTGTGCTGACTTAAGGTCTCAGGGTTCATCAGACAGGAAACGTGGCATTGTGGAGGGATGGCCCAGTTTTGGGGAGGGGCTCTGTCTTAGCCAATAAATGAATTTTCATGCCGCAAGTCCCTATCATGTCTCATGCTGTAAAATCACATTTCCTGTTGTATATGGCATCCAGTGTAATAGCTGGAATACACAATGTTTAAAGTATAGTCAGAAATCCTGTTACCTCTGAATGGCAGAAAGAACCAAAGTCATAAGATCCCTCCTGATTTACCAGCAAGGGGTTTAACAATGATACACCAGGAGTCATCAGATGAACAAAGATCATTGTTCTGACAGAGCAACACTCATTCATTGGTGCCATCATTCAGACCAATGAAGCATTCAGACATTTCCATACTCCGAATGAGAGATATCGCTTTGGTTGTATTGACATTGAGACAGAGAGGTACAGCTACAGTAGTTTTGGAATTTGGACAGAGAGACACAGATTCTGTGGTTTTTTTTGTTTGAACCTGGAGGAAGTCAGTAGCTCGATTGTTTCATGTTTTGGTTCAAGAGACAAATGTTCAGTTTAAGTGTTGAGTCCCCGTCACACTCCTTCACAAGGGCGAGAATACGATCCAAGAGCTAATTAAGCATTTAATAATCCCAGAATCTGGAGAAAGAGAAATGTGCTCATTTACATTTGGAAACAGGAGACCATCATTCAGCTATTTTAGCTTTTGGAGGGAGATTTTCATTGGCTTTTTCATTGGAAGCACATTTTTGTTGGCTTCAGTGATCAGACAGGCAGGAACTCCAAGATGCTGTAGGTTGCTTCAGGATAGTGACAAGCATTCAGAGACATTCTTTCAGAGGCTTCAAATTATGGACAGGGAGGTAGGTGACCAGTGACTTCAGATTTTGGACAGAATGGTAAGTTTTCAGTGACCTCAGATTATGGACAGTGAGGGAAGTGTTCAGTGACTTCAGAATGTGGACAGAATGGTAAGTGTTCAGGGACCTCAGAATGTGGACAGAATGGTAAGTGTTCAGGGACCTCAGAATATAGACAGAAAGATCAGTATTTGGTGATTTTAGATTTTGGACTGAGAGATAACTGCTCAGTGACTTTATATTATGAACAGAGAGGTGTGTGTCGCACAACCAGACTCCTGCAACTCCTTATTGATGGGGCTAACAGCTAATGCTGTGAAACCGCTGCAGATGATTCAAAATGCAGTAGCATGTTTGAAATTCAACCAGCCATAAGGCTCTCCTGTTACACCCCTCCTTGTCTCTCTTCATTGACTCCCTCTAGGTACTCACATCAAGTTCAAGGCCTTGGTGCTGGCTTTCAGAGCCATTAATTGAACCACACCCATCTCTATGAGGTCCCTCATCAAGACCTACATCCTCACTCTTTTTGGTCCACAAAGCAGCACCACCTGGAGATCCCTCTACCATGTGAGACATCTCAGTCTAGATACTTCTTGTGTGTGGTTCCTTGATGGTGGAACGAGCTACCCATCCATATTTGCCCATCAGATTCCCTCTCAAATGCCTTCAGATCCATCTGTTCCAGGAACACCTCAATTAGCCCTCCAGCCATTGACCTGTCCAATCCTCATGTGTCATCCCTTAGCTGGTGTCTTGTATTTCGTGAATGGCCTTTCTTGCAGTTGTCTTTGATTGAAAAGCTCCCTTATTGAGTACTGGATATGTTTGTAGCAATTGCATAGCTCTTGCTCCAACGCTAACTTGCCCTTTTTACTGGTCATTTATTGGAAGCTCAACCTAGCTGCATTTATGCCTTGTTGGCTTCTTGACAACTGTATGACTGTAATATACTATCTGCCTCTACTGTACATTGCTTTAGGCAGATGTGCATGATAAATAAATGTAATTACTGCAATTAATAAAATGAGTTCCATCAACTGCAGAATAACACAAAGAAATGAATAATCTGGAGATATTGCCAAAGGTATCTTGTTCCATCCCTTTACCCATGCAAAAATATTTGCCATATCACGGAAATCACTATAATAAATATTATTATTTATTTAGCCATTTTCATGCATGAAATGCAGCTCAAAGTACTTCACATATGGGATTAAAATAAGCAACAAAGATGGAGACGCTGTATAAAATATACAAATAATGTACAGGTCAAAGAAAGTGTAGAAAGAAGGAACAAGAATCTAAAAATAAAGTAAAATGCAACAAATAAAAAATAGATAGATAGATAGATAGATAGATAGATAAGCAAAAGAATTTTAAAAATGCCAATAAATAAGCAAAATAAAAATGAAATGATTATCATGTCATGATTTCTCCAGTACAGCAGGGGGAGACAGGGTTATATGGTCCATGTGAACACCCTGTGCAACCTGTGACCCAAACATGAAGTGCTACCAGCTAACAAGTGTCACAGTGTTCAGTATCGTAGCTCTATTGGCACAGGTTATGAGCCTGTTAGTGAATATTGTAGAGGTGCTTTCCCTTGGTTTTCCTTGCTGTACTCTAGATATAGTTTCTCAAAACCTAAAAGTTTTGATGTTAGTTTACGCCCTGTAGATATCTGGCTTCATCCAAGTTTCTAAGGAACAAAAACTTAATTTGTTCAAAATAATTTTTCCTTCATTGATAGTTTCCTCAGTCACGATGTCATATTACAACCGCTCGGTCAGGTGACCTGTGCCAGTGATTATGGCAGTAACAAACAGCATTTAAGGCTAGGCTTTTGAAAGGCGTGTCTCTCCCAGAGGAATCAGAAGACTGATTAAGAGGCAGGATGAAAAGGTCCCCCAGAGCGGGGCACTTGACCTGAATCCTATCGTCTGTAGTTAGAGTTGGGGTCAAGGATAAGTGTTCTTCCCACCGCTGCGCAATGGATATACAGTATGCATACGGTAAAGTATGAAGGTCTGCGGGGGACTGTGGGAAAGAGGACCCAGATCAATACGCCATTAAGCCCAAAGAAAAGAATATATACACATATTTTACATATATATATATATATCATTACTCCTACAGGAACTTTAATGACATCTCAGTCTAAATCCATAGGCATCAATATGGAGCTGGTCCCCTCTCTGCCTCGCTCCTGGGAAGGCGTTTCACAAGATGTTGGAGTGTGTCTGTGGGAATTTTTGCATATTCATCCAGAAGATTACAAGAATTTGTGAGGTCAGGCACTGATGTTGGACGTGAAGGCCTGGTTCGCAATTGCCGTTGTAGTTCAACTCAAAGGTATTACATGGGGTTGAGGTCAGGGCTCTGTGTGGGCCTGCCAAGTTCTTCCACACCAAACTCACCCAACAATGTCTTTATGGACCTTGCTTTTACACTCAGCTCACTCATACTGTAACAGAAAAGGGCCTTCCCCAAAAGGTTCCCACAAAGTTAGCATAGTGTGTCCAAAATGTCTTGGTATGCTGAAGCATTAAAAGTTCCCTTCACTGGAACTAAGGGGCCTAGCCCAACCCCTGAAAAACAACCCCATACCATTATCCCTCCTCCACCAAACTTTACATTTGGCACAATGCAGTTAGGCAGGTAACGTTCTCCTAGCAATAATACCACTTACAGTTGACCATGGAATATCTAGCAGGGAAGAAATTTCACAAATTGACTTATTGCAAAGGTCCCAGGCAGCACCTGGCAGAAGGCAGGGGACACCCTGGATGGGATGCCACTCCATCACAGGTCTAACCCTATTAGGTGACTGCAATAGTATAATCCATTCTGCTGTACAAACTGCAGATAGACATAAATTTCATATTAATCCCATTATAAAGCTGCTTCGGCAATAATTAAGTGCATTGGACGTTTTAATTAAACAAGATGACAGCTGTTTTGTCAATGAATCTTAGCACCAAAGATTTCATATCAGCGCAGTCATGGGCCGCTGATTTAGGGGTCTGTTCACATATTAATTATGGAATCAGTAGAGTGTATTTTCTTGATGTGTGGCTGCTTTTGCCATTTGGGTACTTTCAGAAAGTCCCGTACCCTCCCCTCCTCATGGCTATTTCTGGCGGCTGCAGTGGTGTGGGGGATGTGCTGGCTTCTGATTGGTTCTTATTAGTGGGGCTAAATAATGTACACAGCTGCCAGTTATTGTCAAAAATAGAATGATTGATTTCTGGGGACGTGGGGGATGGGGGTCAGTGGGATTAAAGAGACATTAATGGAAAATGCATTAGTCAATTATTCACCCACCCCCCACCCTTTTATAATCATCTACATCAGCCTGAAATAACTGAAGCATGTGTCACCCAGTCATTCCAAAACTCAAACTTAATAGAACACCTTTACAAAAAGTGGTTGTGTGAGTGTGTGCCTGGGCAAGTATGGCCAGCAGGGTCACTGTGTGCCTGTTCAAGTGGCATATGGGTTCTCATGACAACCTTAGTCCACCAATAGAGCATGTCATGATGCCCAGTGACAGGGGGAAGGTGGAGCATCCTTTCACACTCCTGTTCTTTAAACTAAGAGTTACCTTTTGATAGGTAGAAAGTAGGTAATACCCACCCCTTTTTGGCAAACTTTATCAACAGCACACCCCGCTCTAGCAAATTTAATCTGCCCCTGGAAAGGGGCCGTAAGGGACCGAAACAAAATATTGGTATCAGGATAGAAGCATTCCGCTTGTATTACATCATATCAGGGACTAATGCCTGTTTTAAGTTGAAAGCCTACACTTAAACCCACTCTGAGTAGGCTAGGTATGCCATGTAAATGACCGTGGTAATATACTCCTAAAACTGAGCTATGATTCACAGTATGCAAAATTCAAAGCCAGTAATCCCACTTTGCAGTACACTGTTCAGGACCGTTATTGAAGAAGTAGTGAGAACATAGAGAAGGAAAGCTGGGCACCAGGCCACCAGGGTCAAGAAAATGTATACAAGGAGCTTATCAAACATACATTTAATTAACATTATGTTACATCGCACTATATATGTAAACACACACACATAGATACACACACACACTATATTGCCAAAAGTATCGGGATGCCTGCCTTTACACACACATGAAAATTTGTGAGGTCAGGCACTGATGTTGGACAAGAAGGCCTGGCTCGCAGTCTCCGCTCTAATTTATCCCAAAGGTCTTCAAAGATCAACATCAGGTTGAGGTCAGGGCTCTGTGCAGGCCAGTCAAGTTCCTCCATACTAAACTCGCTCATCCATGTCTTTATAGACCTTGTTTTGTGCACTGGTGTGCAGTCATGTTGGGACAGGAAGCGGCTATCCCCAAACTGTTCCCACAAAGTTGAGGTCATGAAATTGGCCAAAATGGCTTTGTATGCTGAGGCATTAAGAGTTCCTTTCCCTGGAACTAGGGGACCAAGCCCAACGCCTGAAAAACAACCCCATACCATAATCCCCCCTCCACCAAACTTTACACTTGCCACAATGCAGTCAGGCAAGTACCGTTCTCCTGGCAACTGCCAAACTTGGACTCATCCATCAGATTGCCAGACAGAGAAGCGTGATTTGTCACTCCAGAGAACACATCTCCACTGCTCTAGAGTCCAGTGGCGGTGTGCTTTACACCACTGCATCCGACGCTTTGCATTGCATTTGGTGATGTAAGGCTTGGATGCAGCTTCTCAGCCATGGAAATCCATTCCATGAAGCTCTCTACACACTGTTCTTGAGCTAATCTGTTGGCCACACGACATTTGGAGGTCTGTAGCTATTGACTCTGCAGAAAGTTGGCGACTTCTGCACACTGTGCGCCTCAGCACGCGCTGTCCCCGCTCTGTGATTTTACGTGGCCTACCACTTTGTGGCTGAATTGCGTTTGGTCCCAATTGCTTCCAGTCTGTTATAATGCCACTAGCAGATGACTGTGGAATAATTAATAGTGGAGAAATTTCACGAATGGACTTATTGCACAGGTGGCATCCTATCACAGTACCATGTTTGAATTCACTGAGCTCCTGAGAGTGACACATTCTTTCATAAATGTTTGTAGAAGCAGTCTGCATACCTAGGTGCTTGATTTTATACACCTGTGGTCATGGACGCGATTGGAACACCTAAATTCAATGATTTGGAGGGGTGTCCCAGTACTTTTGGCAATATAGTGTATATTGACTGTGGGAAAATTATTTTTCAATTTTCTTGCTGCCGTCTCATGGCCGAATGTAGGTATTGCAATTATCGGAAAAGATAATTTTAATATTTTTACATGGCAGTACTCAAATACAGCCACTAGATAGCAGCATAAAAATAGTAAAACTTTTCTCCCTGTCAATGCGTTTTATGCTCATGGAAAAAATTGAGAATACTCCATATTTTTTTGAATAAATTTACATTTTAAAATCCTGTTTTTTTTCATGGTTATGATAACAGAAGGCTACGCTGAGTAGCAGGTTGCAGAAACACTGAAGAACCAGGCTGCAGTTTTAGAAATATGTATAAATATATATACTCAGTGACAATAAAAGTACCCAGAAGTAATGGTCCGATTTGGATGTAATTTGCAGTCCAGTGATGAGTATGTAAATGATTTGATTAGGAAGGAGCTGGCACGTCTAGTCACCAGACACAGAGGATGCCTTGTAGATGCATTAGACAGCATAACCAGCATTTTACAGAGATTTATAGGGGTCGCATTGCGGGTTTCCATGAGCCCAGGTGGTTGTATCGTGCAATTGCCCGGCATGTGGGGCATGCAGATGTCACAGTCGCTCAATGTTGGAACCAATGGGCACGTGAGGGCACCCACACACATTGTGAAGGTTCCGGTCACCCAAGACAGACCACACCAAGGGAGGATCATCGTATTGTGCACCAGCAGTACAGAACTCCATAACATCTGTGCCAGCCATCTGGACACAGGCATTGGACTCTCTACAACACCCAGTGTCATCCCACACCGTGTCTCGATGACTGGCATCAGCCGGACTACGGGTTCACCATCTAATGCGTAGGCTGCCGTTAACACCAGCGCAGAGACGGCTGCGTTTGGAGTGGTGCCGTAACTGGACGGCATGGACTGATGATGAGTGGCATCATGCCATGTTCAGCAAAGGTCCCAGTATAGATAGCAATGATAGAAATAAAATCCATAACAATAATATGAATAAAATTAAGGTAAAAATAAAATAGTAACATTAGGATAAATAACATTAGAAGACTATAGCTATGAATGGAAAGTGAGCAGCATGAGTGTAGAAAAAGCAGCAAAGTGTGGGTGCAAAATCACAGTAATAAAGTGCAGCACTGAAGTTAGCTATTGCAGCAGCGCCCTGACAGGAAATACTGATTATTTACAGCAGCATTGTACATGGATGAGAGTTCACAGAATTAACAGAAGTGCCTAAGTGCAGAAGCTAACAAACTGCAGCAAGGCCCTGACGAGTAATATGAGACCTATGTAGTCCTATGAATAATTGTTTTACTGAGCCACAGAGTTTATCAGTCTCAAGGCTTCTGGGAGAAAGTTGTTTCTCAGTCCTAGTTTCTCTGGAGATTCTGGTCCTGATGCTGCAAAGCCTCCTGGCTGAAGGAAGGAGGATAAACAAAAATATGCCGTTACCATATAAACAGCAATAAAAACATAAATGTGACCGTGGAAATAAAATTTTTCAAATTTCCTGCTGACATCTCATGGCCCAAAGTAAGTACTGCAATTATTATATTTAAATGGCAGTACTCGATTTTGACCAAGAGATGGCAGCATAAAAAGTAAAAAAAATAAATAAATCTATTTCCCCATAGTCAAATCACATAGTTTTTAAACTAAAACAGATTTTCACGTGGAACAAGTTTTTTTTTAAAGAAAATTACCATATAAAATAGCCAATAGACTGGGGAAAAATATTTTTCTATTTTCTTGCTGTTACGTTGTGGTCAAACCAAAGTTTTACAATTAGGGAAAAAATAATGTTTTCAAATGACAAAATCATGTAAATTTATAATATGACAGGCAGATTACAGTTACTCAGTGTATCCACCCTCCATCACTACAGGATCCCAGACAGCACTGGGTGGGAGGCAGGGCACACTCTCTATGGGATGCCAGTCCACCACAGGTCTAACATTATTAGATGACTGCAGTAGTATAATCCATTCTGCTGTACAAACTGCAGATAGACATAAATTTCATATTAATCCCATTATAAAGCTGCTTCGGCAGTAATTAAGTGCATTGGATGTTTTAATTAAACAAGATGACAGCTGTTTTGTCGATGAATCTTAGCACCAAACATCTCATATCAGCGCAGTCATGGGCCACTGATTTAGGGGTCTGTTCACATATTAATTATGGAATCAGTAGAGTTGATCTTCTTGATGTGTGGCTGCTTTTGCATTTGGGTACTTTCATAAATTGCTCTATCCTACCCCCAATGGCAATTTCCCTCTGCTCTAGTCGAGTGAGGGACATGCTTCTGATTTGTTTGAATTGGGCTAATGCAGAGTGATTGATGTCCCGGGGGGGCACCATTAATGGGAAATGCATTAATCAATGATTCACCCCCCCCCCCCACATAATAATTCACATTAGCCTTAAATAACTGCAGCATTGTGTCACACTCTTTCAGAATCCACAGGTTAATAAATGAGAGTGACCTTTAGACACAGAAATTGTGTGAGTGTGCATATGGGGGCACTTTGTGCATGCTCAGGTCGCTCTGGTTCTTCTGAGATGCCCACATTGTAGTACACTCCTGTTAATAATAGCTCAGCTTCAGTGGAAGCAAAGATAGTAACAGCAAAAAACATTCAAATATTTATTACAAGAAAACCTACAAACACACCAGCTAATAGGTCAGTGAAGGGAAATACATACTGCCCCAAATTAAGCAACATAAAGGACAGCTAGCTATATCGGGGAACCGATAAGAACACAAGACTGACTGTGTGTGTGGGGGTTATGCATATTACGCATATATTACATATATTACATGTCTTGTTTACAAGGGCAGACATAACAGCCACTTCTCTACAGAACCTGAGGACTCATATGAAAGATGTAGAACTGTTGAGATACTGAAAACAGTTGCAGCTGATTTGGGGTGTTGGTATGTGTCTGCATGTGTCTGTGAAGGAACAGCTGTGTGTGTATATGTGTGTTCGTGAAGATATCCGTCTGTGTGTGTTTGTGTCTTCCTCAATGAAAAGAAATATGTGTGTGTCACAGTAACAGGACAGAACTGAGGCAATTTGTGTGCTTTTGAAGAGAGAAATGTCTGTGTTTGTATTAACAGAGGGATAAATATTCCTGTTTGCATATGTGTGACTGTTTGTAAGTGTATCACAGATGTGACAGAATTGTTTGTGCGTAAAGAAGGGGTGGGGAACCTATCCCATGGAAAGCCGGTGTGGGTGCAGGTTTTTGGAATGACATCTTAATCAGCCAATAATAAAACAGTGGTTCTCAACTCCAGTCATGGGGACCCACTGTTATTGGCTGATTCAGAGGCCATCCAAAAAAAACCCACCCACAATGGCTCTCCATGGATCATGTTAGCCACCCTTGGCATAAAGGCATAAAGTCTCATGCATGCACAGGCATTTTGGTCTCTGTAAGTGTTATGGTCCAGCTACTGCCAGAGACAGCATAAACCGGCTCAGACTCGGGATGGCTGATTGTCAAGGGGTAATTTATTAACAAAGAGCACAAACAGGAGAAAACATAAAAGAAAAGGACAATAAAACACCCATGCAGTGCTGAGGCTTGTGTGGTGGCTGCCACAGGATCGATTCCTCCCCCCCAGCTGGGAACCCACCTTATAGACCCACCCCCAGGTGAACAGGTGCACTGTGTCTACATTTGACAGGGGGGAGAGAAACAAACAAGTGGCCAGCAGAGGGAGCAGCACAGAATGTGGAGCTCGTCACTAGAGGACAGAAAGGGACGTCAGAGTAAGAATCCACCTTTCCTTTGTGTTCATTGGTGTATCTTTATTACTATAATGCCAATGTGAGTGTATTGTGGGACACATTGTAGCTTGTGATCTAATTCTTAAATTGTGTGAATATCGGCTTTTTTGGTCATTTGGAATCACTGATGATCAAACATGTTGTGAAATCAGAAAGCTGTCCCCATTAGCCTTTTAATCAAAACATAAATGATAATGAAATAAAAAACAGAAAGGCTGCAGTCAGAATAGCAAATTATTTCATCAGCTATGTCCATTGTCATTGTTCTTAAATATGCTTTTTTCTAAGTTTTATCTAACTTCACAAAATTTAAGTTGTACTTTTATTTTAGAATAATTTTGTTTCAGATTTGTGTTTTATTGTACGTTAAATGATGACTGTACAAGTTAACCATATCTGGTGTTTTGTGGCGGGGACGTTAATTGAGGGAACGCAGGGTCTCACATACCGCGACCGACGAGAAACCTGCAGTTACCTCAGGATGGCAGTAGGGGGTGGACATGAGGTTCTGCTCTGTCAAGTTAAACCCTGGTTTTGTGAGAAGTAAAAATGTGTTACGTTTTGAGTTTTTTTTTATTAAATTACTTCTTTTTTAGCGTTAATTTATGCAGTATGGAGTTTAGTTTTTTTATTATCCTTTTCCTGTGTTTTAATAGGGTTACAGGCACAGTGGGCATATGCTAATAAACGTGTTGATTTTCAGAATTCATGATGGCTGCACCCTTTATCAACAGAAGTGAAAGGTGGAGTTTTACGCTGTTTATTATTGTCCAACTGCTATCTGTGGATGTGTTGCTACGGAGTTTTATGTGCAAAACACCACGTAATGGGTTATCATCAACTGATGTTCTTAACAATGGCTAACGATTAACTGGGCTATAACTGGATTCCTTGCTTAGTCGGATAATTTGGGTAGTGCAGGTTAAATGAAAGTGAACGAAAATAAAGCCCATTTAAACTGAGGTACCTTAAATCCAATAAGTTATCCGGCTAAGCAAGAAATCCTGCTCTTTGCAACAAGTCCTGGGTTTTGCTAAATATATTTCTGACTTGTGCTGGAACGCGTTTAACTCGTGTGTGACGTCATTCCGAGTTCCGACCTCAGAAGAAATGGAACTTAGCATTAATATGCGTACTTGACCATACTTGTGCTGTCCTGTACCCGTTTTATGTCATCTTCAATTATGAAGGCGAGTTCCAATAATAAGAACACATGTACAAAAGGATGTAAAAAATCCCTGGATGTTAGTCTTGCTCTGTCCCAAATATCATGGATACACAGGTTGCATCCTCGCCAAACGAGCCCAATCCCTTGATTCTTTGCACCTCAAGTTCATTCTTGGAAGGCAAGTTAGCAAATCAGTCTTGCCAAGACCACAAGTATGTTGGTTATGTTACTTTAGCTTTATTCTGTCTTTGCCTTCTTGTTATTTAGATTCACCCTCTGATTCCCGCACTCACAAAACGCCTTTTGTCCAACCAAATATCTTGGTTGGAACTAACTATTGTACAAACTGGATTTATGCCTGGCCGCATTGTGATTGTGGTTCACTAACTCTCGATAGCCTTTGCGAACAGTGCTTGTTGTATTCTGTATGTTGTAGCTTTGGTATTGTTTTTTATCCTTTAGCAACACCTCTACTCTAAAGGAAAGGTTAAAGGTCAACTATATGTCAATGACCTAGGCTCTGCGCAGTGTGGTGAACAAGACTCGCAAGGAGATGTTGCTTTCAGAACAAAACAGCTGGCAGGTTTATTTCACAATCCCTTACCAGAACATGTATAATTGAAACAGAAAATACTTTCCGCAAAAATAAAATATAGCTCTTTTGAAGTAAATAAAACAAACTGTCTTTGGACAAACTGGAAAAGTCGATCTACCCGTTTAGCAAAACAAAAACCTCAGGTATTCCTTATCTGATTTCCAGACTCAAATCGGTTCAGTCACTCCACAGCATAGGATCCCAACTGGCCACACTGTATCCGTCCGATCCTGTGGAATGTCGCTCACTGGAACAGGCTCGCTAACGCAGTCAGCATGGTATGAAACCAAACCGAATCCAAGTTCCAAAAACCAATCTGCATGTAGCAGTACAGAATGATCCATTTCTAATAATCAATCATCATTTCCATCTCCTTTCAAAATATGGTACCAATGGTTTTTCTTACTCCAGTTAACCCAGTTATCATTTTAAACCATTTATCATGGCTAATAAAGAACTGTTTAAACCACACAATTACATATGTGCTCCATGCAAGTCATATTGACTAAAAAAATAGCAGCAATTCCACATTTCATGTTTTGAAATGGTTAATGAAGTTTTGAAACGAAACAAATACATCTTAAAACATATAATGAATAGTACAATACTCCTAACAGGAATTTAACGCGTTATTTTAACAAGTGCTTCATCAACCCACACTCAGTCACCAACATATATATAACCTAATACTCCATTTAACTAATACAACACAGAATGTAACATGCAAACAGTCCGCGATACCGTCGCGTCACTCCGATTGTTTTTTTTTTTAGATATAATCCTTAAAACCAGAATATTTTAACTGATTAATGACACACTTGTAATTAACAAAATGGCGGCAGATAGGCAAGTTCACACGTGGGGAAACTCCCCGGAGTTCTCAGCAGGAAAACCCGGTAACGCGAACAGGACCCGGGCTTACACAAACAAAACTTGTCGAATGGTAGTGACCAATATCTAAGCAATTTCAAACTATTTACCCTACAAACTTTACCAAATTTGCTAGGGCTCTTTTGTACAGCTTCCCCAAGGAAGATGTGGGCAAAGAGAAAAAACGCCCTCAACTGGCATCACGTGACTTGATGCCTGCTTCGTTAACCCGTTAGTGACCGCATATTTCATATGGGTTACACTTTAATTAAGCATTTTAGACAATATCTTTAAAAAATTCTTAAGACAATCAAGATGTTATCAGTTTATTGGAGGCTGACCCTTTGTTTATATTTAAAACGCTAAAATCTGGTTATGTGATTGTTTTTCCATTTTAATTAGACTGGAACTGATCGATATACATTGACAAGACTAGGAGATAACTAATATTTTAATGAAAAAATAAGATTTTAATAAATATGCAGTTTCAATAAAAGTAATTGAGCAAAGTGCAGCAGCATGTACTGCCCCCCTCCTAACCGATTCTTTGAATCGAACGTTCGATTCATGTAAACGAACAGTTCGATAGAATCGGTTCTCTAAATTGAACCAAACTTCCCATCACTAGTGCCTTACGGTCCGGCGTCTGTTTCCACATTATAGTTCGTTCGGTGCTCGTGTAAGTAATTTTAAGGAGCTGAAATAAAAGAGCGCGTTTCCTCTTTAAAAGAGCCTCATTGTCATTAGCCGCCGCCGTCGCTCTGCCAGTCATTACTGTATTTTAACTTGTGTGTGTAATTGTGTAATTGTGTTATGTTCAGTTGCAGTAGTGAAGTTTATTTCCCTCTGCTCTAGTCGAGTGAGGGACATGCTTCTGATTTGTTTGAATTGGGCTAATGTAGAGTGATCGATGTCCCGGCGTGGCACTCGACATTAACAGGCTAGAATTGGAAGTCTTCGTTGTCATGGTACAGGTAGCAAATACAAAATATAGACAAATATATAAAATGTACAAATACAGGGGAGGGGAACTCATCAGGTTTACATTTCATTACATTTCAATCACAGAAAAAATCTGTCATTTTCCATGTTTGTTCAGCTTGCAAAATCCAGTCACTTATTTTTGTCTAACATACATCACACATCAGAGTAAAAATGGTTATACTGGTTGTAAAGCAGAGATTTTACCGCTTTGTCATGGAGAAGCAGTGACATGTGACTCTGATAAGGTAAAAATGATTCCTCCAGCACACGGCGAGCTATCCCAGCATGCGCAGGGACACTTGAAGAGTGTGGATAATAAACCCTAAACCCTGGACAGAGGGGGTCAGTGAATGAGGAGGTGAAGCTGTACAGAAGGGTCACTCCATCAGAGGAGACTCTGTAGAAGGAGAGAGTACCAGCCGCCCGGTTCAGATACACTCCTACTCTGTGGGAACCTGAGGGCTCTATGGGTATGACAGTCTGTTTATTATTGTGCAGGACAGAGTATCTGTTATAATCACAGCATAGCATCCATGACTTGTCATTGGCTCCAAGCCGACAGTCAGAACTCACTCCTTTCCTCTCGATTCCTTTATAAGTCACTCCTATCCAGGCTCCAACTCCACTCCACTTAACCTCCCAGTAACAGCGACCAGTCAGACTCTCTCTGCACAGAATTTGGGGCCAGTTGTCAAATCTCTCTGGATGATCAGGATATGGCTGCTTTACCCCCCCTGTCACCTTCCTGTTCCCCTCTGACAGAGACAGGCGTCTGTGTGCTGTGTTGGGGTCCAGTGTCACCTGGCAGGAGTCTGAAGGCAAGAGGAAGAGCCATTAATCAGCATCTCCATCATTATCCCCGTCACACCTCACACACTCACTGACACAGAACTCGCTCCAATACACACATTTTATCCCCAATATCGTCTTGTAGCCGCCCTAGTCTGTGGCACTCCGGCTCCCCCTGTGCTGTGTGTGAGACACACCATGCTAAGGGACTTGCTGCGGACCTAACTGCTCTTTAGCCTGCGCTCTATTATTCTGTATGATACATAAATTATAAAAACAGTACAGCATCCCCTGTCAGGGTCTGTACCTGTCCGTCCCTGGCCTTCATATCTCTTCCCTGTTAGCTAGCAGGTATTGCTGGCCATCTTTTTCCCTCCCCTGTTTTCATGCTAGACTCTTGTGTGTTTTCACTGCTCCCTCTACTGCTGCATGGCTCAATAGGTTGAGTGTGCTGCCGAGAGGCTATAATCTTCCAGTCATGTGTTTGTGGCTGGCTGCAAACCAACCTCATATTTCTTACTTAGTTTTCTGTTCTCCAGTGTTTTGTTAAATTATCTATCTTAGTTTTTCCTCTCCTAGGTTTTCCCTGTTCATGTCCTGTTTGATTTTGGTTTTGCTTATATTTGTTTGTAGTCTTTCCTAGTGTAGTCAGCTCTCTGTTATGTTCCATAGCTTTAGAGCAGTGTTTGTGCTAGTTAATTGTAATCCACCCCACCTATTTCCTGGTAACTTGCGTTCCCTTTTGATTGGTTGATTTGATTATGAGTTACAGCTGTCCTTTGTTTGCCCAGGTTCCCTGTGTGTATTTAAGTGCTTGCTCTCCTGTAGTTTGTTATTAAGCCATTTTATTATGTACCTGTGCTCATGGTACATTCCTTTGTCTGGTATTAGTTCTTGAATTGATTTCCTTTTGATATTTCCTAGGTTAGTTCTGTTTCCCTACTTCTGTAATTTGAGTCTGTTAGTTCTGTAGTGGTTTTTCCTGTTTATTTTGACCCTTTGCAGTCTCTTGTGATTTGGTGCTTCTCTCCCCCCCCCCCCCCCCCGCTCTTTTTTTTCTCTTTTTTCACACACACATTGTCTTTCTTTTCTTTACGGCGTCTCGTTTCCCTCTTT